>JAUZSX010274093.1:0-14928 GCA_034780655.1 Idiosepius hallami
GGAGACTAGGCCGAAACGTAGTGTAATAACATCAAAAAATACCTACTGGGATGAGGACAAAAGTCCGAATAATAAAAGTTAATACCTAAATTACGATGCCTCATCTCAAAAATAAAAAAAAATAAATAAAAAATAAAAATAAAAACTATGATCCATAATGCACAGTAACTTTTTGGATACCCTGTACAAATATATGTCAATCTACATTAGAGTATATTTAAGAACATTTCTGTTTAAAACATAATCAATAATGTATGAATTAAATACATAGCCGGAGTTTATTTTAATCTTTTGAGATGGAATCCAAAGAATGATAGATTTTTATTTGTTATGACATGACGTAAGATTTTTAATCTAATTTTCCTTCTGTTCAAATTTCTCTTAATGAAATTTATTTCAGTAAAAGGAAAAGCGAATAAATTTAATGAAGCAAATGTTTTTCTTGATTGTTGCGCAAGCTGTTGGCTATTTTGTTTATTAGCCTTTCGTTTCTTGTTTGTTTTGTTTTACGGCACATCAATCTTTTAGGTTATGCAATACAGAAAACGATCCTTTTTCATTAAAAAAAAGTTTCTTTCGTCCATGCATAATATTAGGATGCCATTTTTAAACTCAGATAATAGATTGTTCTTGACATCACTTCCTCCAACTAGAGTCTATTTTCTGTTGTCTATACCAGAGACTAAGAGAGAGTTGGTTGTAAAATTTCTTTGTCGTTTAGCTTGAGCGAAGTATTCACTCAACCCACCCACCTCTTCTCTACTTTTGTTTAATATATGTTTATATCACTTTTTTTTATTAATCTTCTTTCAATTCCTTAAATATATCATCATACAGGTAGTTCATTGGGTAACATCATATGCACCGTTTAATTCAAAGCTGTAGTAAATGTGGGTATTCATACCTTTCCCATGGGTATTATTTCAAAACTTCGCTAATTTTTTCTTAATATTTACTCTTGCCACATAAGTTTTATCACATCGTAAAGTTTTGGTTTATATATGATGGACTCTTCCGTCGATTTCTACGTATGAATGTTATCATACAAACTATGTTTGTCAGACTGGTACACAAAAATTATTTTACCGATGTGAAAGCTCGTGTAGCACCATTTCAAAATTATCATTTTTTCATGGCATATCTTCATTAATGATATGCTTTTTCGGTACCATACCTCCTGTCTTTCTGCCTGACAAGCAGGAAGTCTTCTCTTCCCACATTTGGACTCAAATCTGTCCCCCAATTATTGAACTCTTTGCTATGCACTAGGCTGTGACTCTTTAGGTCTATGTTACTCTAGATCTTTCCTTCACTGACCCACAAAAACAAAAGGAAAGAAAAAAATAAGCTAACAAATGTCAATAATCCCTTAAAAGTCATAATATTTTACCGAGCACAAATTTTGCACACTTGATAATAACAGAACTAGCTTTACAAAGAAGACAAGTTCTATCACAAATAAAAAATTACTGAATAAAAACACTGCACCACGTGACATTTTTCTATAAAGATTCATTCCTCGAAATAAGACAACCTAAAAAGTATTAGGACAACTGCTATCTGACAATCAGTTAACTTGATCCCATTAATTATGCATATTAATGAAACTATTCTTTACAATTTATCTCTACTAGGTAAACTGGACTCATTGAATAAATATAACCATTTTAAACGGTAATTTAATTAACTACAAACTACACTATTTTTATCGATATCTTTAATTAATACTCTGGATCCTGACTCACTCGATATTTTAGCCCTCCATGGTCCTTAAATAGAACGGCTCTGATTGTTTAGTTAGTAATTTAGCTGTTTCCTCTGCCAATACTCATATATAAACTCTTTAGGATCCAAAAGAGGAATTAACCACACGAGTTAAATCGGTCTTTAGAATCATGTACATTAGTTAACTTGTTCTCTTCAATTAATTACATAGTGTTAAATCTTTTGTTTCTTTTCAGTTAATTATACTAGATGAAATCGTAGTACGCTAGTTCAAATCCTAGTCAAAACCATTGCATTCCCGTTTAGCTGCCTCGGGCAGATGGGGGATCGTTAACTCGCAAGAGCAGCTCATCCAGGTAAAGGATAATACCTAATGTAAAAAGCCTGGGTAAGAGCACGTAAAAATGGCCTTGTGCCAAACTTGTGTTCGTGCTCACTAAGTAAATATAATACTAGTGTTATCAAAATCTTCAATTATCTACACTAGTTAACCCTTTAAACACTGAAATTAGCCGATAACGGCACTGATTGGCAAGTTGGTATTATTGCTGTGTCGTCTTTTGCCCTCTATATGGGCCCTTCAGGATCAAAAGTATTCAAAAGAACTATTTAGTTTAGTCATAAATTTAAGTGAAACTCTACAGACAACAACAGCGTTTTTATCAGATTTTTTCAATTTACTAGACGACAATGACTTAATTAGAAACGGAGAGACGATTTAGAGCAAAGAAGATAAATTGCTAAGAGAACCAAATAAAAGTTACTTTTTATTATTATTATTATTATTATTATTATTATAGAAAAGAAATCAAATATCATTACGCTGTGTTCTAATAGTTAATGAATAAATAGATTTTAAAGCAATTTATTTAAAATGTTTCCAAAGCTTCTTCGACTCATTTGTGTTAAGGAAGCCGAATGTATCCAGTGAATCCGATTAATAAAGCTTTATTGAACCACTGAAAATTTATTGAATTTTCTGATCTGGAATACCTAAGAGTTTAATTCAATTTGTTGACCTTGGGGAAGCTATGAATTTAGATCATTCTCTATAGTTGTACATAAAAATAGAAAGAATTATTTCTTAGCTCAGGGAAAATACTTTAAAAGGATCAAACTTAAATACAATAAGAAAAGAAAAAGAAAGAATAAAAAAGATTAAAGGCTAAGTCGACAATTCATTTCATCATCGACCTCAACATAAAATAGATAACTTATACTCGAACCCATAGGAAAATATTAAACAGAAAAGCTAGGAATGAAACAGAGAAAAGAAAACAAAAAAACAAAGTAGGGAGATTTTAGCCTCAATGTTCAGTTCAAGAAGTCGAAGAGGAGGAAAAAAGGCAATTTATCTTTATTACAAGTCTTTCAGAGACGTAACCAAATGCAAACGTTCTGGTTCCATCTTAATAACCGTTTTAAAAGATTGCAATCGCACACACCAAAGAAAAAAATACTTCTTTTTTCAAATGAGATATTTTTGTATCTTCAATACCAGTCTTATCAAAAATGAACCAACTGTTGCAGTATTTTTTGCATGACACGAGGGCTGTCTAAAAAATTCTCCAACCTTAGGACAGGAAAAATATTTCAAATATCCGAGGGAGTTCGAATCCTAATCCCCATTTAAAGTAAGCCTCTTTTACTGGCACACACTTAGCCAGTCGATCCTTCCACTGCTGGAAACACCTATGGAAGTCTTCTTTTGGAATGGTCTCCATCTCCGCCATAGTGTTCCGCATTATCTCTTACAGCGGGATCCTTTCAGTGGCATCTTCAACTTTAGAAACAACCAGAAGTCGCAAGTAGTCATGCCTGGGGAGTAGGGAGGTTGGCGAAATAGGGGAATTTCATGCCTGGACAAATGTACAGGGATGTTGAAAAAGTAAAAGTCAGATTTTTTTTAGACAAAATAAATACATTTATGTCGAGTGGTGCCTCACCATCGCCTCTATTTCACAAGGAAAAAATAATGGTCAGATACTTTTTAGACAGGTATCGTACAGACAGACAAACAGACACGGTTACTTTTATATACGCACCACGGATTGTCTGGGCACCAAGGACTGGCCACTCGGGTAATTAAAAGGAGCTTTTAATGTTGTTGTTTTTTTATACCAAGTTCATTTGTAATTCTTTTTTATACTGAACTCATTTTTAATGTTTTTTTTCTAACTAAATTCATTTTAAATGCCTTTCTTATACTAAATTTAATTTTAATGCTTTTTTAGACTAAATTGATTTGTTTTCTCTAAGTTTGCTAAGGAAGCGTGTTTATTTTAGAAAAGTGCTACCTTATATATGCAAATATTAACCGTCTGAATCATTTTTTTTCATTAATAGTTTCATTTTCTGAAGGGCTCTACGCATAAATTACACGTTTTTTTTGTTTTGTTTTTTTTAAATAACAATTGTGGTTTCATTTTCTGAAAAGTTAGAGATGTAGTGCCCCATACATACAGCCACCACGATCAGGGTTTTATAATACATACATATATATATATATATATTTACTATAATTTATTAACAAAAACTTGAAACTAGTGTATTGACATTTTCCATGCAAATGACTTGATTATGGGCAATTTTTCAGAGTTCAATCTACATAATACATTTCAAAAACTGTTTGCTCAAAGCATAACTGAATCTTCCTACTGCCAATGAGGAAACCATATGTAAAACTATTCACTTGAGGCTAACATTGAATTGTATGAAAAAAACAAACTCGAAGAAAAAATGTATCCCAATTCGATAAACAACATCAACAACAATAATAATATTAATAATACGAAATCGACAAAAAAAAGAAGAACCAAAGAAAATGGTTGTGCCAAAGAATCCAGGCTCTGATTGAAGCCAATCTCGGTTCAGAGGAAGATAGATCTACGCTGATTTACCCAAGAGGGATCATTCTAAGGAATCCTCCAACAATCAGGAATCTCTACTCAAAATATTCTCTCTCTCTCTCTCTCTTTTCTATTTCTCTTTCTCTCTCTCTTTTCTATTTCTCTTTCTCTCTCTCTTTTCTATTTCTCTTTCTCTCTCTCTTTTCTATTTCTCATCTCTCTCTCTCTTTTCTATTTCTATTTCTCTATCTCTTCTATCGTTTCTATTTCTCTCTCTTTCTCTTCCTTAAATATTTTCTTTTTCTCTATATATTTTCTCTATCTCTTTTATTTCTCTTTCTCTCCCCCTCTCTCTTTCTCTCTTTCTATCTCTCTCTCCCCAACCTGTGACATTATCAGTGCTCTCTCCTTTTAAGATAATCAGACCAGAAGTTTTCGTCGTGTAAAATCCACGGACAAAATTATTAAATCAAATAAAACATTAATTTTTTTATTATTTCGGGAGAACAGCTGATTTCGATATTGACACACACAAATTTACCGTTTTTAATTTTTTAAGTCTTTCTCTCTCATATATGTATATATCAGTTAAGCGAAGACACGGAGTCAACGGCCTTCTGTGACTCAGTTAATCGCCTGCGCGTTCATCACTCTGACATTCACCAAAGGCCGTTGACTACGTGTCTTTGCTTAACTAATTCAGATGTTCTATCACTGATATTGAGCACTCTAACTATAAATATAAGAAATCTTTCCCTACAGATCAATAAATATATATATATATATTAATCTCCTCAAAATAATGAGCATTAATGTTTTCAAACTTTAGGCACAATTATTACATTCCTTGGATTATCCCAAAGTCTGTTAACTGGTTGAAATTCTACTCGCTAAATGATAACAAAATCAACGAAAAGTATTTCTAAAATAAAAGAATACCAAGTGTTTACAAACTTTTAGGAACACTTAGACAACGTTATTAAAGCGAAACGATGAGGAAATAAGTAAAGTAAGATTTTTGTATAGTTCGAAGAACCAGACAGAAACGGATTAACTGTTCATGTTCAGGAAACTACTGCACGAAGAAATTCTGCAGTTGGAAAAACAAGTGGGTGTTGATGAAGCTAGAATTGAAACACTATTTTCTTTTTTTTTTTATAAATAAAGCGTGATCAGCGGAGAAGGGAAGAAAAACAAACTCACGAAGGAAGATGGAAAACGAAATCCATTTTATTTTATTTTTATTCTTATTTTTTTTTCTGAAAATATTTACTAAAATTGCAAACATCATCAAAATTCGTTTTTCCACAGCTTCACGCTGCCTCTCCTAAGAAGTCAGGTGTGACAGTTAAAATAATACTCACCTTTAATTGCGATTCAAGGCAAACGCTATAAGCAAGAAGTCCGTTTATTTTGTTTTCTAATTCGTTTTATATTTAAGGAAAAAAAGCCTAAAAGATGAAGTCATGACGGCCTTAAAACAGTTGAGTAGAATATCTTTTTTTTCCAATCCTTAGAGTTAATTAGACGAAACAGGTCCTGTTTCATTAAGTAAAAAAAAGTAGGTAAAGAAAAAACAAGATGCTAAAATTGGTCATCATTAAACCGTCAAAAATGACTACGATATTTGCGAGAATATTTTTAGGCTAATATGGATAGGTATCTTATTCATTGTAATGGATTCAATTATTATGTAGTAATTAGTGTTTGTATATGAATAAAATTAGTATAGCATACCAATGCTAGTGTATCATAGTACTACTTTATGTCGGGATATTACCCTACTATCTTCAGCCCTTGCACCCAAAATCAGTAGAACCTAGGTACAGCAAATTCCTGTTGAAGGCAGATTGACAATAAGTCCCTCCTGACACTTCAGTATCCCTTGCAGACAGCAATTTTTTAGTATAAAGTGTCTTTTACTTTTTATGATATTCTGAAATTAGGACCACCTTTGTCAGAAACAAAAAATGGTCCCAATTCCTAAGTATTACTGCCAGTTATACTTATAATGCTTTATACTCGGTTGAGTAAATATGACAAATAATAAAAAGATTTTTCACTAGAATTTGCGTTAAACTTTTAAAAGTAATCATAAAATCAATGCATGCATTTTTATGCATATACACCTCACACACACTTATGTATATACATATTTCGCACACACACAAACCAGTACTTATATATATATATATATTATATGGTTTTTACTGGTGATGTTTAAATTAAAATAAAATAATATATATATATATATATATATATATATATATATATATATTATATGATTTTTACTGGTGATGTTTAAATTAAAATAAACTAATAACATTAGATTCTTTTTTTATAAAAGACAGGCAATACTTTTTTATCAAAAATGGTTTTATTTATTTACAGTGTCACAGCTTATCTTGAAGGAAATGCTGAAAATATCTTCCATTGGCATTCAGACACTATTTTCTACTGCACAGCAAGTTTTTCGGATTACCTGTACAATAAATCATAATAGTAGAGAGCATTTGTAACTAACGAATACTGACTTTTGAGTACACATTATATAAGACTGTATTTCTTGAATAAAGACAAAGCAAATGCATCAACAAATCATAAGAATGTGGTTATAGTTGGCCCCTAGGAAAATGGCTGCAAGCTAAAAGAATTTCATGACTTGATAAAGCCTGAAGAAATAGAAACTTTCTTCAAACAACTTTTTTTTCCTTTGAGAATAGTGAGAAAAAAATAAAAGCAACAACAGAGAGCCACTTTGCATGCTAATCTAGCCTATTGCATAATTCAACTTGTAATCAGTGCTCAAACAAAGGTCAAATCTATTCTCATGATCCGATTTTTAAAATAATTTTCTTTTACTTGAAAGAGACTGTCTTGTAAATGATTTAAAAAATCACTTTTATTAGCCTTTAAAAGTGATTTTTTTTTTTAAATCGTGTTTAAAATCTTGGGAAATTTTCCGTAAATCTTCCAAAGCGAAATATAGTTGCTATAATTCATTGTTTCAGTTTTTATCCAAAAATTTGATGCCGAAATTTTTGCCTCGAATTGTTCTAAAATCTATACAATTACAGTTCAACTCTTTATTTGCTTTGACAATATTTACTGGCCCCAATGATTGTTTTAGTAAATATTGTGGTTTAAAAATTAAATTTTCATCAATGAAATTTTTCAGGGAAAATAGTATGACTTTTTAGGGAACTATCAGCATTTCTTTCTGAAACAACACCAACCTAAAAATACTCTCAGGCACATTAAATTAAACCTATTTGGGGCTAGCCTCGTCATAAACCCACTTTTCCGTCATTCTATACATAAACAGACTTTTGGGCAGTCTATATATAAACCCACTTTTGGGTGACCTTAAACATAAATCCAATTATGGACCACCCTATAACCCACAATTGGTTCATCCTATTTATAAACCCACTTTCAGGCCTCCTTAAACATAAACCCACTTTTGAACCACCCTTAACATAAACTTACATTTGGGCTGTCCTAGTGGTACCCTATTTTAACGAAAATTCTAATCAATCTATCTATATAATTATAAAAATCAGATCGTCGTGGTTGTATAAGACGCTATATTCTGTAATTTTTTTAAAAACTAAAACTACAATAGTTAACCTGTATCCTGTTGAAACGTAAAGCTCTTCAGAAAAAGAGACTATAGCACTAACTTTAAAAAAATGATTCAGACTACTATAATTTGTATATTTCTATTTAATAGGTTTTCTTGTCTGCCTTAGAAAAAAAAACTTTAGAAATGAATTTGGTATGAAAAAAGCATGAGAAAATATTTTAGTATATCGTGATTCCATTTTTTAAAGAGCAACAGGATGTAGGGCATCATACAACCACGATGATTTGTTTTTTTATAAATAGATCAATTATTAGGTAACCAATTGTTATCGAAGATTATATTTTTTCTGATTGTAATGTAATATTAGTATTTTTCTTCATGTCTAGGTTTTATCGTTTAATTTGTTTTGCGATATATCAACCCTTTTAGAATAATTCATTTTTATAAACGATTTTTTGTTCATGCATTTTGTAAAAGATAATATGCACTAATTATCCATAGCTGAAGGGAATGTTGGAATTCATATCTTTTCCAAGAGTATTTGTCCAAATCTGAACGTAAACAGAAACACTGGGATTCGAACTCGCGTATTACGATTCCAACGTCTGACTGCTTATCAACTGCCCCAAGTTGACTACCCTCTCCACGTTGTGTTTTTTTTTTTTTTTTTTTTTTCTTAATAATTTATTTGACGTTCTGCTGTTTACGGTATGGTTGTTCTCAAACTGAACTCAGAAGCATGGCACTTAACTGTGTTCATAGCATGAAAGAGCGCAGCCGGTGAGAGAATGTCTCGCACACGTGATGATGAGAATGTTTGAAAGAATCTCGTACCCAAACGAGCCCCCTCAAATATTTCGCCCGCTTCAAAAATAAATAAATAAAATAAGTATAAACTAAGACCATGCTATTCTAGTTTCTCTAAGTGGCGCCAGAATCACTGGGCTGACATTGAATGCTCACAGATATATCCTTGATTTGATCTTTGTATCACCGTAACGTTCCTCCGACCAACCAAGTTCTATCACGCATTTCACTGCGAAAGACATGGAGTGGCAGGCGATGCACTAATGATATGTCAAAACCAGCGCAGCTGGTGCTCGACAAGAATTCCCTCAATGCTTATTAGCCCAGTAGCATCAAGTGTTTGAAAGAGATGAATTCTATTCTATTGCTCCAGGGGATACTCATGTTCGGTTAAAGATAGCAAACATGAGAGATGTAAACGCTATCAACTATGCATCCTAGTGCTGTTCATTTAAAGTGAGTTGTAAAAAAAAACACTTTGAATAGACTGTAAAAGCGGAGGATGACTTTTTATTTTGAAAAAAATTTGTATAAAATCACAATATATTTTTTCAATAACTTTTCCTAAGCAATATTTTGTTGCATTGATTAATTACTGCACTTCTTTCGAATATCAGTCAAGGTAGATTTCTAGCTTAAAAAAATTAAAAATTATCTGTGACTCAAATATACGTCGAGTCCAAAGGCATTCTTTTTTTTTTAAATTTTAGTTAATAATTATTATTGATAATTAATTTTAGTAATACATATAAGAACTCCAAAGCCTAATATGTATAGATGCATTTTGCACATAGTAGATAAAACTTATAACATAGAACGTTAGAACTTTACAGCAATCAAAAGGCGGGTGCTTGTTTAGAAAAATAAAAACAATTTTTTCTGTAAAACTATAACAAATCTAATTCTATATTTCTCATACCAATTAAAAATAGTATTTATAGTGTAAACATCATGTAAACAATAAGTTTAGACAAGTTGAAACAACCGACTTTGAAACGAAAGTGAAATGGCAACATTTACGGCCTTGGTGAGATAGGATCTACATCTATTTTCGATAGCTCGTTCACTAGCGCTGAAAATAAATATTATGAATGACTCTAATATAAGACGATATTCCAAAAAATGGATTGCCTCCACACACACACACGCGCACACAAAATTAGACTTATATTCGAAAATATAAGATAGTTATTTATATCTTAATCCACGAATTTTATGCCGAAATTTTCGCTAGCTTTGTCCCAAAACCTTACCAGTTACAGTGCAATTTTTTATTAGCTGCTCCAATATTTACTGCAATTATTGGAGATTTTATTAAATCTTGTGTTATTGAATTCACATAAATATGTTACATAAGCTCTGGGGTAAAAATAGCTTTATATTTAAGGTAATATTAGCATTCGTTAGCCTTTTTTTCTTTCCACCTGAGAGTGTGCAGCCGGTAAGAGAATAACTCACACACGTTGCAATGAAAATGTTTGAAAGTCATAGAATAAAAAATCTAAAGTAATAAGACCATTGGATTTTCCGTCTATTAAATGAATATAACGATTGAAGTTTCAGCAATTTTCTTTCTTTTTTTTAAATTTATTTCAGATTAAATTCCTATCATATGTCCACTTGAGACAATGGTTGTGCAGTCGGATTTTAGAATCTTAATTGAGTTCAAATCCAGGTCGTTCCGTTTACGTTCACATTTGAACTAATAATACATTTGATAAAGTTATTAATTCCAACTTATCTTCCATCTATGAACCAAAATAGTAGATATTGTTTTATTAAAAAATAAACAAAACAACTTGTATCAAACATGATTGTTCTCAGCATTAAATGAGCTAAAAAGGTTGATATTTTGTAAAACAAAAATTACCAAACAGAAAGATAAGAGGGGTACTGTTTAAGAGACAAATACTTCATTTCAATAGATTTTCATTTTTTTAATGGTTTCACCTTATCTTTATACTTGTTAACTTTACAACGTTTTGGCCAATTAATACTTTGCCCATTTCCCGGTTTTCTGTTTAGTGCCAGGCCCAAATCTTGACTCTGATTTTCTTTGTACTTTGAATCAATTTTAGTTTTAATTCGAAAAAAAAAAGTATCAATTTTTATTTTCAAAGAATCAGTTCCTTAACTTCGGTTTGTACGGCATATCAACTTTTCAGCCATTTAATGCACAAAATAGTTATCTATCTAACAACCAGTATATATTTTTATACTTTGAGTAACGCTCTGAAGTTTTAAAAACGAAAACATGTAGCTCACCTGGAGAATCGAACCTCAGATTATCTTCAATATTTTTATCTTACTAGTCAAATACTGTATTGATTGAACTAAGAGCACTATACTTTTATTTGATAAAATTTTGTCATAATTATTGTTCCTCTAACTAATATATTTCATTTTTATACCATTTATTTATTTAGACTATTTTATTAACTTTTTTAAAATTTATAACTCATTTTTTAAACGGTTGCACCCAGACTACCCAAAATATAACTTTTTTTTTAAATATGATTACAGAAAACGATGAAATGTTTTAATTTAATAAGTATCGAACCATAGAGTGACCCAGCCCCACGATAAAATCTCTCAAAGAATTAAAATTCCTAAAAAAATCATAAAATGGTAACTTGACTTACCTACCCTAACTAATCCTTGACGTTTTTCAAAGACTTATGGCCTACTACACGTTATATTGGAATAACTATGGCTATCTAAGCTCACCACAGCTTCACCAGAACGGACAATTCACGCTGGAGACACTAGTTTCCACCAATCCCCAAAAGTAACGTAGCGCCTGTTCAGCACTAAGATGAATATCAAGTACTGTACCAGGCCCGTCGGTGGTTTGTGCCAGTGAATTAAGCATTTAAATTGAAAGGCCTTCCTTCTGTCCCACCCTCCCTCTCAGCAACCGACCTTCAGAGCTAAAAAAATCCTCTATTAGAGTTATTCCCAAGGGTGAGTACAGGGAGTCTCAGAATACTCTGAGCTTGCAAAAACATACCTATATAAGCTGTTTAGTGGATAATAACGTCCTCAAATAGGGTTAATTACGCCTCTGAGAGTCTGAAAACTCTACAAATACAGGAAAACCTATCCTATTTCGAACCGGTTAAGTTGAAGTCTTCTTGCTCAACATGAGCAACAACTACCTCAACAACAGCTCCACCCACCATGTTACAAAATAGTTTTTCATTATTAAAGATTTCGAATTGTCAAGGGAGGCAACTCCTGTGTGCTTGTGATTTTTCACACCGATAATTATTGATTCCTATTTATGAACCTGTCATTTTAAAAGAGAAGAAAACTATTCTTTGTGTGCATTAAACTGTTTTCTATTGAAGAGATAATTTACATAATAATGCGTGTGAATGTTCTACGGTGTAAGATTGAGGTGTCTGGGGATTTTAATTCGGTTGATACAGACATAACATGAATTGGGTCGCTTTCATTTTAAGACAGCGATATTAAAATATGATAGAATTAAAACACACACGTATGCACATTACAAATATATATACAGGGTGTCGTAAAAGTTGGTGTGGAATAAAAAAAAAAGTGTAATGCTGATCGACAACATTTCCAGCATTTTCTTTAAGTTGTGATACTGTAAATAAATAAAACCCATTTTTTTTTATTGGTGAGCAATTTAAAAAAGAAAATTCGTGTGAACAAAAAGACAGATTCACACAAAAAATTATTATCGGTATTAAATGACCTTAATCTAACCTAAACCTTCGGTCCAAAATTACCTAAAATGGTCGATATGCTGTAAAACAATTGATTCCTCAATCTTACTGCTGAAGTAAGTTAAACGAAGATATGTTGGGGATGTATGTAGCATCGAGGATGAGACCCCATTGATCATGTTACAAGTTTTTTAAGTTTAATCATTTGGTAATATTTACATATGTAGCTACGTGTTATATTTGCATCTAGAGGGTGAGTTAGAAGAGACAGGCGTTTAAAAAAGAACATGAAAAATATGGTTTTCTTTTAGAAATTAATTTAAAAAGGTTTGCCATTTTATGAAAATGATCGTGAAATATGATACCTTTTATAAAATGTCACTTTTCAATGACTCGGAACTTGCCACATAGCACTTGTATATAATATAAAAATCAGATCGATGTGATTGTATTAGACTCCATATCCTGTGGTTCTTCAGAAAATGAAACCACAATATTTATTCAAAAGAAAACATCTTTTTATAGCGTAGAGCTCTTCAGAAAATGAAACTACTATAGTTACTTACTAAAATTTGCATATGCAAGTTAGTCTTTCTATATAATAGGATTCCTTGACAACGTTAGAAAAGTATTAGAAATTAATTTAGTAGAGAAAAAATTTAGAAATTAAATTTGGGTGAAAAAAGGCATTAGAAATTAATTTAGTATAAAATTAAGTATTCAAAATTAATTTATTCGAAATGACTTTAATATTAAAAAAAGCATTAGAATTTAATCTAGTATACATAAAGCATTAAAAGATTAATTTAATACAAAAAAGGAGTAAAAAAGAATTTATAACAAAAAGACATACGAAATTAATTTAGTAACTACTTTCCTATATAATAGGCTTTTTCAGTTATTAGTGGCAACTCCCCGAGCAATGCTAAATACCTGGGCAAAACTTTAAGTTCAAATATAAAATGTTGCGTCTTTGCAAAAAAGAAAAACAAAACGGTACGTATTTGATGAATTTCTAATAACAAAGGACAGAGTAATAGCAATTTCACCTTTACTTTCTGCTCCACTGTGTTTATAGTATAGTTTTTGTTGTTTTATTATTTTTGTTCGGTAGTTATTAACTGTCAATTAAAATTGATGATAGGTGTTGGAACTTATGCAACAGACTTTTTGTGTGTATGTGCTTGAATAAAGTGAACACAAACCCTCGAAGAAGGCCTTTTTCAGTCTTTATAAAAAAAAAAACTTTTTCTTCTGCTTTTTAGCGAAGAGATTTTTTGCTCAGCAGGATATCATTATCTTCCATAATTACGATCTTCAATGGAACTATGTCGAATCCTTTTAGGCAAGAAAGAAAAGAAACAGAAGATCCAAAATCTAGAAATTTTCGCTTAGTTTAGACAAAAATTCTTTCAAAAGTTTTTAATACATACAAGACACACACACACACGCACACATGTAAAAAAATATATATATATATGCATATGCATATATATGTATACATATATATGCATATGCATATATATGCATATATATGTATACATATATATGCATATGCATACATATGAATATGCATATATATGTATACATATATATGCATATGCATATATATGAATATGCATATATATGTATACATATATATGTATGCATATATATGAATATGCATATATATGTATACATATATATGTATATATATATATGAATATGCATATATATGTATATATATACATGAATATGCATATATATGTATACATATGTATGCATATGTATATATATGAATATGCATATATATATATATGTATATTTATGTATGCATTTCTCTCTATATATATATGCATATATATGCATATGTATATATATATGCATATGAATATGTATATATACATATATATTAGTTAAGCGTAGACACCGAGTCAACGCCCTTCGGTGACTGTCAGTTTCTCGTCTGTGCGGTCATCAGTGTATCTAAGCTTAACTAATATACATTCCTTATCACTGATATTGAGCACTCTAACTATAAATATGAGCAATCTCACTGTAAAGATTATCTGAAAACTTTGGAAAATGTATGTATGTATTTTGCAAAACTTTCGAAATCTGTTATGTGTATGAGTGCATGGGAGTGCGTGAGTGTCGTTTCTCAAAGTTTTCGAAGGAAAAGGCAGGAAAAAATATCATAAGAAAAAATAAAATATGGATAACGAGAAACGGAAAAATCAACGTATAATTACAATTATATTTGCTAATGAAAGAGCATCCAAGTATT
>JAUZSX010274202.1:0-14926 GCA_034780655.1 Idiosepius hallami
ATATATAGATATATATATATATTTATATATATATATATATATATATATATTCTATTTTATATATATATATATATATATATATATATATATATAAGTAACCTTACTACATAAATTAACATATATATATACATATATATATATTGTTAGTGTATTTGTTTGTGTGTGTTGTAAACATATCCTGAAATGTGTATGTTTTTATCAATTTTTATTTCAGCCTAGAAATATTTACTCCCTATATGAAAGTAAATCAAATGTATTCAAATTTTCATTTAAATTTATTGACCAGTGTAAAGGAAGGGTCAATACAAGCATTAATTATAAAAAAAGACACACGGAACCCAGACTACCAAACTACAGTAAATAAATACATTCAACGTTGTTCATGGTATTGACATTTGTTGGACTGGTTGAAAAGGCAACCATTTTGTTTTCTGTGTTTTTTTTTTCATCCATTTGCTTCTGAACGAGTTTTCTTTTTAATTGAATTAGCTAAACCATTTGTCTTTTCTTTCAAGATGTCAAATAAAAACCAGCCACAAATCGATTTGTTTACGTTTTTTTTCCCTCATCAATCCTGAGACCTCAGATGATAAACTGAACTTCGGCCCACGTCAAAGAGTAGCCATCTTAATTAGGGTGGATGTTTACGAGAATGTTCATTTTAATGAATTAAGAATTAAGTAGAAAGAGAAAAAAAACAACAGGGAAAATTAGTCGAGTGGGTTTAGATCGAGAATCTATTAATTATTTTATGCGTAGATAAACGATATTGACTGTTTATGATAAGAGCAGACAGATAACTGAAAGAAGTCAGACCGGAAATCATTGTACAAAACGAGCAAAATGACGTATAAGAAACGTATAAAAACCAGTAGAAAAAACGAAGAAACAAATATTGGGAAAGTTATAAAATCTATAAATGAAAAATTTGTAATTATTATGATTATGACAACAGTGACGGTAACTTTTCTAATTTTCTTTCATCATCTGTAAATATTGTCAACGCTGGGGAATATTCTTATTGTGGACCCATTTCCACAATGTGTTAAGGTATTGTTTGCCACTCGGCCAAAAAATAAGTCGAACACGTTGTGATGGTTTTAAACAAGTGTATTGCCAGTAAGTACATCGTAGAGTCAGCGTCAGGCGTCCTGCCCACGACGCTGGTCGGTTCGGAACTCGCTAGTTCCGGTCGCGTCTCGCGCATGCGTTGTGTACAGCTTACATCCGGGTGTTCTCCCCACAACAATTTTTTTTTAAGTAGGATCAGTCCATTGAATAAATGATATATATTGTTACGATGGATAAATGCATTCAATCATTATAAGAAGCGAATGGGTCACGAAAGAGTCTAGTTAAGGTTAAGTGTTAGATGTACGACCAGCCTGACTAGCAGCTCCCCCTCCCCGATCGGCCTTGAGCCAAATTGTATCTCAATACAATAAATATTAACTGTGTTAAATGGAGAATCTTTTCCTTTTAGTTTTGCAAGAGTTACAGGTCATTTTTTGGTTAAAAAATGCGCAACCAACGAAGTAAATCTATCGTTACATGACTGACTAAAACTTTCAAATGAAGATTACATTTTAAGTTACGCAAAAAGTTTGTTTGTTTTTTTTACAGGTTATCAACCTTTTTGGGTAATCTAATGTCCAGTACAGTATCTTATACACACGTATTTTTTAACACCCGTTCGCTATTTATTATGTAAGGATTCATATCTTTCTCAAGTGAAATTATGAACACAAATTAAACGACTGTCATTCAAGCACACGTACTACGATTCAGAAGCCCGACTGCCTACTCACTAGGCCAAATGAACTTCCGTATGTAAAAAGTAAACAACGTTAGTATAAAATTAGGCGTGAAAGGGGTGAAAATATAAAAACAGGGACAAAATGGACGATATAGAATTTTGCCATGACTCGAAAAAATGTTACATTAAATTTAAAAATGCGAGCATGAAAAGTAATGTGGTTAAGATTAAACTTAGAAAAAACAATGTTAACACTAGAAAAGAAAAAGACAAGATCTAGTTAAAAAAGATATGATAAATTTATAAATTGAAATATTGCAGCATTAAGAATTGATTTAAAAAAAATCAATTTAACATCATGTATGAGTTCTCAAACAACAATTAAAATAATTATTTTCGAGAATTTAAATAGAAAACAATTGAAAAAATTCTAAACTATTTTTAAAAAATATTTTTCGATTTATTTTTATGTTCTTTATTTTTGTATATCTAATAAATAATAGATTTATTTCAAATGATATCTTCCAGAAAGCAATTGCTTTCCTTATCCAGGTAAATGTACTTGACCCAATTGCTATAGTTCAATTTAAAATATAAAACTTATATTTCAAATGAATAATAGATTTATTTTAATGTTGTAAGTATTATTCGGACTATTGTCTTCATCTTTATTTTTATTTGTTTCCTTACGTTTCGACCGAATGAACCTTCGAAATAGTCCGAAAAATACTTATAAAATAAATCAAACCTTATCCTAAGGATTTCAGGAAATAGATTTATATCAAAAGATATATTTTAGAAAGCTATATTGCTTTCCTTATGAATATAGAAAAAAGTTGATTCTTTTCCTATAGTAAAATTCAAAATTTCGAGATTTGTATTTTCCCCCCAAAATAGGTTTTTTTCAAATTTTAAATGAGATATTACTTACTTAAAATGAGTTTTACTAAATTCTTCAAGAGTATGGCTGGAGTGCAAACCAACATGTTCTGGTGTTAGCAGACATTGTTCTTTCTTTAACTGTAACTGAACCATTCCCTGAAAAATTCAATGAAAATTAATTTGTTTTGGTATTCACACACAGAGACACACACACACAGACACACACACAGACACACACACAGACACACACACACACACACACACACACACACACAGACACAAAGACACAAAGACACACAGACACAGATACAGACACACACACACACACACGTGCACACACACACACGCGCGCGTGCATAAAACTGCTGGATTATTTTGGGGCTAAAGTTATTGGGGCATGATTGCAGGGATTGTACCGACTCATTATATAAAGAGGGAAAATGGGAACTAACAAATATCAGAAGAGACACGACAATATTCACCCTATTTAATTTAGCCAGAATGAGCAGATTTATCACTTTACGAAATTGGATTACTACTGCTGCTACAACTATTGTCACTGCTATCACCACTGCTACTACTATGAGTACTGTTACTGCTGGAATATTTGGATAAATTACCGTTCTAGATAAAAATCATTTATCTGAGTATCAATATCATACCGAGAAAATGCCATATGAAACAAGAAAACATATTCATTAGATTTTCATTTAGGCAAAGGGCTACAGTGTTTGAGCCTTTTAATTCCAGTGTGGAACATAGGGCCGCAAAGACAACATCTGCCGTCGTTTGTGCTTTCTATAACTCTCTCTCATTAGGTTAGTTCTCAGAATTAGGTTGTTAGCCCTCCGACCTGGAGGACCAGTACCGCACTTGATATTACTAAGTGGTCACCTATCTTAGTGCTGAACAGGCTCTACGTTGTTTAACTTCAGTGATCTAGCGAGAACCGGTGTCTCCAACGCGACTTGACCGTGTAAGGCAACACTGATTACAAAAGCCCAATGATATAATGAGAATGTAAAAATAACTTTTGTACAACTATTATTCGGACTGTTGTTCTGATCCTTATCATTGTTATTTTCACAGCGTTTCGTCCAATTAACCCGTAGAATTTCAGGTGATCAAACTCGGGAACTTTCATGTCGTAATCGGGAAATACTGAATTTAGAATTTAACCCTTTATTCAAACCACGGGGGTAGCCTGCTCTTGTTCTGTTAACCATTACTGGGTAGAGTGTTGAATTCTTTGGATCTTGGTGACTACCTGAAGAAGGGTGAAGGGTTTATCGTCCGAAACGTTGTGAATATAACAGTGATAAGGATGAGAACAACAGCCCGATTAATAGTTGTACAATTGATCAAGCCTCATCCCAATGATTCCGAAAAACTCTAAAAATAACCTTGTGCCTAACTTTGGCTGGTCCTCGACCAAGTAAATATACCCTTTAGGATACTTCATGTGATTGAACTTAAGAGCATTCATTGATAATGGTGTTAAATTTATTCAGTACTGAGTATAAATTAACTGGAGGTAAGGGCTTCAACCTCATTAATAATTTCTTATACATTCCAAGACTTAAATGCTCAGTTATGATTAACCGATTGAGAGGAGTCTGTACCAGGGGTCAGCGACTCCAACCTGCAAGACACATATGGCCCGCGAGTAAATTATCATAGACCCGCAGTCATAGTGTAGACTAACCAAACTAACAGTTTGGAGCGAAAATATATGATCCCCCACCCCCACCCTCCAAAAAATCAGAAAAAAATTCAAAATATACGGTCTAGGCTTAAAGGTCTTTAACACACTAGATTTTTCATTCTGCAGCATACATTTATTGAAGAACAAAATAAGCAAACGAACGGCAATAATTCCCTAAACATCATCCTATTTTTTCAAAAATAGATCTTGCACATTTGTGAGAATAAAATTTTGATAATGCAATCTTTAATAAAATTATCATTGATGCTGTAAATATTGTCGAATTGAATAAAAAGCCGAATTGAAATTGGTCAGATTTCTGAACAAAGCTAGTCAAAATTTCAGCATCCAAGTTGTAAATTAAGATTGAAATACCAAATTAATTAATTCAACTTGATTTCATTTGGGAAAACTCACGGAAGAATTTCCTTTGGTTTTATATACAATATTAAAAAAAAACTTCACAACTTTCATAGGATAATAAAAGGGATTTTTATGTTTGCCGACAAGACAGTCTAATATGGTTAAATGGTGTACGAACTTTTCATTACTCGACTTTTCATCACCCGACTATTAATCAAGAAAATCAATCACTAGACTCTTAATCACATACGCTTGATCAGTTCAAGATTTTTAATCGCTGGGGTTTTTCTGAGAGCGTTTAAACAGTGTTATATATATAAAAAATGCTTTTTCAACACATTATTTGTCCTTTATTTTAAACCTTTAGCATGATAATTCTTCATATATTATTGCGAATGAATTCAAAATTGTCATAAAAACATAATTACGTAAATAACATTATTTCATAAATAAATGTATTTTTTTTTCATTCGGGTAATTAAAGTCCTCGATGTCGGGGTGATTAAGTGTTCGAATGATGACAGAGCCACATGATTAAAAATCTAGTGATTATTGTTTAGGAACATCTTTTGTGCAAGAACTTTTCATATTTTCACTATTTCTTATTGTTTGGTTCACTGCGTTGTTCTTCCCCTTTTTTCTCTTTTCTTCTTTCTTTCTATTTTAATTTCAAGCTTGCGTTCTTCTTAACCCACAGTTATAGACGCTATTAAAAACTCTTCTCTTAAAAAACAGTAACTAGCCTAACGATGATCATGGTATGTTTTATTTTATTTCTTCGTATTTTTCTCTTTGAAATAACTTCTTAAATACTCCTTTCTCTTTCTTTTTTATTTTCTTCTGCTTTGCTTCGCTTTCTTCCTATTTGTGTTTAGTCCTTTTTTTATCACAGTGAACTTATTATCTTTTTATATATTTTTTGATTTTTTTTTTACCTCATTCGGAATAAGAGAATTAATAGCAACAAGATGTTTATTTTTATTATTAATAATTTTGTTGTTCAACATTTCTGAATGCGAGTAAAACAGGCTGTCCTGGCGGAGTTCGTCAAGCTCCGCTTGTGGATAGGGCAGCACAATTATATCTCCGTGATTAATGGTGGGGTGACGAAACGCCAGTTGATGAAAAGTCAGTAAACCGACTAAATTTATATAATAAAATCATAATATAATATATAAGAGTGGTAAATTACGGTAATAAAGCATCCAATGCGCCTTTTTTTTTTCTTCATTATTACCTATGATATTCGCATTGAATTTCAATGGATAAGGATTTATTCTCTTCTTTTTTTCTTTTTTGCCACTTGTCCCACACCAAAAAAAAAGGCCCCGGAGAATACAATCTAAGTATTCAAATCATTAAAAACAGCCTTGAAATTTTCTTTATTGATGATCGTTTTGTAAAGAAAGTTTTACAAAACAAAACAATTTGTATACATATTATGCGGTCTAGAGTCCTACTCTTTATATTGCATTCTCCTGATCTTTGCATGTTTCTCGTCTTCATTTCAAAATTAAAATTTATTCTTCATTTTCATGTTTATTTAATTTTTCACCATCTGTATAATTTTTAAATCGACACTTTTTCCGTAAATTTCTTAAATTTTCTTCTAATCTTTATACTTGTTAAATTTAAACTTTAAAAAAAATATATATTGAATTTACTCCTGATCTTTATACTTGTTGAATTTATCTTTTTATTTATATTTGTTAAACTTATTCATCCTCTATATTTTTTAAAATTTACTCCTCATTCTAATATTTGTTACATTTACTATGAGAAATTATCCATCTATTTTCATATAAAATCAAATCGTCGTGGTTGATTAGGTTCTACATTAGGTTTCAAATTTCTGGTTTAAGAGCATTGAACGTGGCTAGATCGATCCGAAGAAAACAAGAAATTGAACTGCAAACAGTCGTATTCTTAAATGGTCTCCCATTTAACAACTGGTCACACTCGATGTTACTTAACTTCGGTGTTCTGAAGGGAGCCGGTGTCTCTAACGCGACTTGACAGTATAAATTATTTTTACAATATGAGTCGAGATTGTTGCATAAAAATTTATTTTTTTTTAACCCAGAGAAGATTTTTTTAATTAGCATTTTTTAATTAAAATGAATAAATAAAGGACGAGGAAGTGTTTTTGAAATTCAAGAAAAATAATTTATTTTCAGACACGAAGCGTTTTTTTACAAAAAATTCCTGTAACAAGTGTTGTTCAAATATAAAATGTGCATATATATGGTACAGTCTCTATTTGATTAGCTACTTTAACTACCGCAGAGAAAAGCATAAGAAATGAATTTTGTATAAAAAAAGGCTTTAGAAATGAATTAAGTATAAAAACCATTGTAAAGGAATTTAGCATAAAAAACAATTAGACATTAATTTAATATAATATAGAAATTAGTATAAAAAAGCATTGAGTATTTTCCTAAATAATAGGCTTTCTTAATTATCTTAGTGGCAAGTTCCCAGTGCCAGTTAAAGACGAGCAATACTTCTAGTTATTGTCATCATTATTATTATTACTGATATTTGTGAATGAATTCTTTTCTTTTTCTAATTTCAGGTAAAATGGTTCTTTTGAGCCTTGGCATGTTAATTGCTGGAATGATCATTGGAGGACTTTTGCAGCGGTTGCTTTTAAAGCACAAAAAAACGATTTCGGAAGAATGGGTAGCCCTTACAGATGAAGCATAAACTTCAAAGAAAGATAAAGGAATAAAAATTGATTGAGTTCTTGCCATAGAAATAATACATTGGAAAACAAATAATAAAACTGTTCTGTAAAAAAGAAAGGTCTTCTTTGATTTTTCTTCTAATTCTAAGAAAATAGCCTGTCTTGCAAGTGTAACAGATTTAACTTTAAAATATGAGGCAGTCGTATTGTTGCATTATTTTTTGTCTAAGGACCGTGCTTAGGGCCCCTGCACACCCAAACAATTGCAGGGGGCGCAGGCTCCCTAAGGACCGCAAGGCTCCTTGAATTCATAGATTTTTTGTAATGGAAAAAAGTTTCAAAATAATTAATTGTTTCGATTAATTAGAAAATCATTATCACACTTGAAATATACATTTATCAATTCATCTCTTTTTCTGCCTATCTCTCTTTCTGTATATGTGTATGTATATATAGTCGAAGGCCCCAGTATGCTGAAGGGTAAAGGGACCGCAAGGCGTATTCTGCGTCGGGGCTGCTTAGTGGCTAAGCACGGCACTCTTTGATCTACGGAAGGCTGTTGGGTATAATTGGACTCTGCTATTTAATACAGAAGGTAGATTTAACCTGACCAATCACAGAACAGAAAGAAGATAACTTCCCTATTTAAGAAACCTGACTTAATAGATTTTTTCACTCTAACAAGTCCTGGACTAGACGTGACTACTAAATTTCCTCCACCACAACAACTACTACTGCAACAATACCTCCACCACTGGGTGTTTCCATGTTAAATTGCTTTTTTGGACACATGTCTTTTAAACATGTGCTAATAAAAAATTACGAATGAAAAGGACAAAGGTCTTTAGTGCAAAATAAAGTTGAATGATTAAGAGAAAATCTCGTGTAAAAATTATTTGCTAAAAAAAATTTTTGTATAAAAAAATTAGAAATTTAGAAGGCGGTTCTTAATGGTTTTTCTACGTAAATATTTATGATTTGATTTGAATGCAATTTTTCAAAATTCTCTTAAAAATTGTTTTTTTATTCGATTAAAAAATTTTTTTAGTGATTATCTGGGAATATTTTTGCGATCACCATGAATTAAAATTATTTTAAAAATTGAAAAAGAATTTTTTTTACTAGAATTGTAAAATATAGATTAAAAAATATTATTACAGTTTGATATTTTATTGTACAACTTCTGAATTTTTTGGTGGGGTAGCAAAGTATTTTGTTAAAAAAAAGTATTGTACTAATTTTTTTTCAATAATTTTTTAACTTCATATTCTTTTGTATTTTGGTTACACATTTTGCAATTGAAAAAATAGTTGAAATAATATTTAGTAATTTTGAACTCAATTATTGATTTCTTAAAATTCATTTAAAAAATATTTTCATCGTTGTACGAAGTAAATTACAAATAGGCTTAGATAACTTGAATTGTCATAGATGTATGCTCTTTTGTACTTTTTTTTATTTTAAAAAGTTGTAATTATTTAAAAAAATATTTAATTTTTAAAAATTTTAACTAAGAATCAGACATTTTAAATACAGAAGTCTAAAGAAACTTGTTTATGCAAATTTAATTCTTTGAAATCGAAAATTTGCTACTGTACGAAATTTTAATAGATTAACCCAATTTCAGTTTTTTAGGCCGTCCGGGCCTTCATAGTTTACAAATAGGCCATGACCTTATCTTAAAGAGTTTCAGTTTCTCGCAAAATTTCTAATACGTTGGTTTAGATTTAACTTAGTAAAGAAATTCTAAAAATAAGTAAGTATTTAAATTACAAATTTTGTTTTGTAATGATTGAATTAACGATAAAAAAAGAATTATGTCATAGGTCCAAGTCGATTTTTTTATATAGAATTTTAAAAATGGATGTCTAAAAAGTGCAAAAAAGAAAACAATTAATTTAAACGACTTTTTTTTGCCTTTCGAGCATTAGGTATTTTATTTTTCTGTTTAAGTACAGAATTGGCACATGGCCGAGGGGGGGGACTTAATAGGGCTGGTCATGCACTTAGTTCTTACCTTAACTAGACTCTTTCGTGACCCATTCACTTCTCATAAAATAAATACATGCATCCGACGTCATATGCACTGCATTCACCAATATACCACTATTACTCAATGGGCTAATCCTACTTAAAATATCCCCAATGATGATGATGATTTTATATAGCATTAGGTATATAAAAATGTTTTCAAGCATTTATTATGATAGTTTCCTCTAATAATTTGAAAAAAAAACTAAACTTTGGTCCCTAGATTCAAATTTGGACCTATTTTAAACTAAGAATTTCATTTTATTTTTCTTTCGTAAACGCTTAAATATAATGGGTTTCGAATATGTGTGGAAACACCTACTCCACCACTGTTGCTGCTAATGCTACTTAATTATACCACTATTTGATTGTAACACTGCTGTTATTTTGGATAAATTACCACCACAACTGGTTTTATTTTACTGAGGTACAATCTTTTTACCAAAGACAATAATGGCACAGGACCGAAGAGTTATACAACTAGCGCTGTCTGTTTTACTGACTTACATGCAAATAGTTTTTAAAAAATTATTAGTCGCGTAATTCCTCTCAATAAGTTAATTATCACTTCAATTCTTTAAATAGTTAATAAACTAAACGTAGATAAATTGCACACGGAATTGCTGAGTAAAAGATTGACGTATCGTAAACCTATATATACTTATAGAAATCAGTTCGCCGTGTTTGTATGGGACCCTACATTTTGTTGCTCTTTAGAAAAAAACACAATAGTTATTTCTTTAAAGATATTTTTATATGTAGAGCACATAAAAAAAAAAAAAGAAACTACAATAGTTTAAAAAAAAATGATTCAGACCACTAAAATTTGCATAAGTATCGTACTGTATTTCTATGTAATAGGCTATTTAAAGAAAGGCTTTAGAAATTAACTTAATATCAAAAAATAACTAGAAATGAATTAAGTATTAAAAAAGCATTAGAAATTAATTTAGTTTAAATAAACATTAGGAATGTATTTAGTATAAAAATCTATTAACTGCTTTCCGATATTATAGGCTTTCTTAATCACCTTAGTTGCAAGTCACTGGGTCTCAGGGACTTGTGACTAAGGTAATTAAGGAAATCGATTTCTCTGCCCCAACGATAGACTTTGTCGGTCATGAGGAAATTCTTCCGACGCACTCCCCCGTTCGCCCCCTTCTCTCTCAGTCCGTCTTGTCTCTTTTGCCCCCGACCAAAATTCCAATTCTCGTTGGTCGAACGAGATTCCTAACAAGTAAAGATCAAGGGCGCTACCATTTGAAAGCCCACCTCGTACTGCACCGATGCGTGGCCTCTTGTGATTATTACAGATTTTGAAAAAAAAATGAAAGAATTCAAAGAAAAGTTATCTATTTACCAGAAAGCTTGTTTTTGGTGCTTCCAGAGTTGGTAAAGGATAAATAAGTTGTGCTGGCACTTCTCCTCTTTGATTTGTTCGGAGACAATGTCCAATGATAGCATCTTTGTTTTCATATTGTTTGTATTTCTCTTCTAAAACCACCAAATCTCCTTTCTGCAATTTCGTTAAAGAATTCGTTGTGGAACTAATTGCTGGAAGACAAGTGGTAGAATTTATCAATTTGTCTAAGAATCATTGGAGGAAAATTGTTTCATGTATTTTTTTTCAAACCCTTTTTCCAAATGAAGAATTTACTACAGAAATCGTAATGCAAAGAGCAATCATTTTGTTCATACCGTGCCCAAGGGTGTTAGTCCAATTATGAATGCAAATGGAACGATTAATATTTGAACCCTCGTATTACGATTCCTAAGTCTCACTGTCTATACACTAGGTCAAATCGAACTTCCAACAAATATGATTAGAAAAAATTAGATTATGCATTGAAAAATGTTCAACAATATGTGACTAAGCATTGCAAAATGGCCGTTTTTCTGCAGACATTTCTTTTGGGCCGAGGGAATGAAGTGTGTATTGTTATGAGGGAGCATTTTAAGTAATTTAAGTAATTAGAACATTTAAGATGTTAAGAATTAATTAAATAATTAAAAAAGGTCTATTAAATTATTCTAGGTAGTTTTAATAATCAAATTCTAAAAGTCTTAATTCCCCAAATAGTTAAGGACAGATATAGATAGGAATCGATGGGATGGGCTCTCGTGCCATATATAAAGGGAATCGCACACAGAAACAAGTCAGTTGTCCAAGAACCAGTTCGAGTAAACTCCAGCCTTTGATTCGTGGGCTAGCAAGGTTCGATCGAAAGAATCTTTACAAAATCTAGATCATCCCTGCAAGCCAAGCCACGGAAAGTCTGCAATCAACATATTGGACCAGTGGTAAATACAATTTTTGAAATCTTTAATTGACCAAAAAATTATATTAATAATCTATAAATATTTTTAGCTACTGAGTAGTAGTAATAGTATTAGCCCTTAGAAATAGTATCTATCTATCTGAGCATCCTTTATCTTGCCAATCTACATAAAAACAACGCAATATACAAACATAAATTTGCATTCATATACATATATACATATACACCGTGCTAGTTAGTTGTGCATGTAGTTATACATGTACACATACATACATTATACGGTCAAGTCATATTAGAAACACAGGTTCCCGTTAGATCACCGAATTTAAGCAACGTCGAGCCTGGTCAGTAGTCAGATGGGTGAACATTCAAGAATACCAGGACCGTACGTTGCGTTAGTGTCTGAAGGCGCGGTTAAACCAGTGGGTAGATGCACCCTTAGTCTTTGGTTAGATAGGCATCTATACATGTGGCTGGGGATCCACTTGTGAAGTTCGAATTCCTATAAGACGCACTACTGATTCATATGTGTTCAGTGGCTGAGCCGGCTAAGCCTCTTGAGGTCACTACGCCGACACACACACACATATACATTGAACATATCAACATCCAAGGGTGCGGATATACATTAATACTCTTGTACCCAGCTCTGCCCAAAACTGACAACCCACGCTTTTATACTTTCCCTAAAACCACATCGAGACACTAAGCTAAGCTAACGCATCTTTTGCCTCTTGAACTGACGCCAAAATTCGGCAAACTCCGCCATCTACCAGTAAACGACAATATTATTTCGACAAGTTGGTTCGACAATATTGTAACAGTATCATCAGAAATGTCAAGTTACCTGGAATCTGTCCATCTTGGATGCATAATGTGTGTACTGAATTAGACCTAAGTTCTTCCATGAATTTAGTCATTAAAGTGAAGAGATCTTCCTGGTGAGATGATTCCACAATATAGTTCTGACCTTTCATGTCTGTAAATGTTACCGAGAGGCTGAAAAAAAAATATGGGGATGGAGTGAAGTAAGATCTGACGTCATAAGCGGAACACACTCTCGAAGGTACATTATAGAAACATAGTCCTTGGATTTCTACAACTATTTTTCGGACTGTTATCCTCATCCTTATGAGTGTAATATTCACAACGTTTCGGTCGATTAACCCTTCGGCCATTTTCAGGTGATCGAACTTGGGAAACATTCTAGTCGTAATCAGGAGTTTCAGAACTTCGAACTTAACTCTTAATTCAAACTACGAGGGTAGACTACTCCCGTAGTTAACCAGACCCGTAGAACAATGGAGAAAAGCGTTATCTACAGTGTAAAATGAGCATCCGGTTTCGACCCTACTCAAAGGCAGTAATCACCGAGTTTCCAAGGATTTAACACTCTACCCGGTCATGGTCAGCATAACGAGAGCAGGCTAGCCTGTTGTTTGAATTAAAGGTTGACTTGTGTAGCCCCCAACTACAACAGCGAGTTCAATCACCTGAAGACGACCGAGGAGTTAATCGACCCAAAAGTTGTGAGTATAACAATGATAATGAATCCGAAAAGAACACACAAATACACACGGATATCGAAGCGAAGATGGAGCATTGGTAAAAGCTCGGGAATCGTAGTACGCAAGTTGGAAGTCCCAGTCAAAACAATTACATTTACCTTTAGCTGCCTCGAGTAGATGGGGCTTGTTAACTCGGGAGAGCAACTCATCTAGGTGAAGGAATGCAAAGAGCTCAGGTATGTAGAGCACGTAAAAATCCGCTTATGGCTAACTTGGGTTGGTGCTCGATTGAATAAACATAATACACACAGATATAAATATGCATAAGGTTAATTATTTTAGGCTAAAATAATTTTTCAAGATATCTAATCGGTCGAGCACCAAACAAAGTTAGGCACAAGGCCAGTTTTACGGGCTCATTGCCTCCCCTGGAATTTTTGTGATCAGTTTTACCCTTAACCTAGATAAGTTACTCTCCATAAGTTAACGTGTCTCACCTACCTGGATTGTTGGAATCAATGCTATCCTTGCACCTAGATGTACTCTCCCGAGTTAATGAGCCTCATGAGCTCGAGGCAGCTGAAATGGAATGGGATGTTTTTGTATTTTGAATTTGAACTCGTGTAATGCAATTGCTCCTGGAGTACATGCATTCACACCCGCACACACACAAACACATCATATATATATATATATATATATATATATATATATATATATATGTGTGTGTGTGTGTGTGTGTGTGTGTGTGTGTGTGTGTGCATGTGTGTTTGTATATATGTATATAGTGTGTGTATGTGTATGTGTGTGTGTGTGTGTGTGTATGTGTGGAGATGCAGGAGCCATTACATTACATGAGTTCAGGAGCCATTATATTACATGAGTTAACCATGAACAGGTTGTGTTTAAAGTCGAAATATATACTTAAAAATTGCCTGTTATTAAAGCACTTGTTTCACTTAAAACTAAAATGACAGCCGACTTAACCGTTGTGCCGCCTGTCCCACGGAACTGCTTTAGTAGATTTTTACAAGTTTTAACCCAAATATTTATCACTAGCCAATCATATAATTCCGTAAGAAATTGGGAACAGTCTACTCCCTTAGATTGAATCAAGGATCAAGTTTTGAAGTTCTGAATTTAATAATCAAGTTCTAAGTTAATAATAAAGATGGAGATAACAGTTCAAAAATTTGATACCAAAATTATCAAGCCTTATCTCAAATTCTTAAAACAAGATAATCAGAGCTCACTTACCTGTCTTTTTTGACGTCGACTATTTCAATATAAGGGATGAAAATTTTCTGTACTTCGTCATCGGTTAAAACGGACAATCCTTTCCAGTGTAGGGCAACCATAGTGTTTGGCCATGTTAAATCCGGTCCGACGAAAAGCTTCGCATCATAGAATCGGGCAAAGGAATTGTACAAGTTTTCCTTGGCGTATCGAGCCACTTCAACCTTATAAGAGTGCGAATTGCGATCGGGATTGATTTCGAAATCATTTTGTATTTTGCTTGTTATCAACTCAGCCCATTCACTGAGCTCTTTCTTGTCAAGGCTGCCTTGAGGAAGCCAGGTTTTGATGAAGTGGTTAAGCTTTTCGCGGTGATGGCCTTCATACTCCAACATGAATTTGATAGCACTAAATCGGATTAAATGTTCATCCTTAAAAATAAAATTGAAAATGATAATAATAATAATAGTTATAGTATAT
>JAUZSX010274313.1:0-14924 GCA_034780655.1 Idiosepius hallami
TACTTCGCGGATTTTCAGTTTTCGCGGATGGTCTCGGTCCCCATTAACCGCGATAACCGGGGGATTACAGTATATATGAATAGTACAAATATTTATTATTTAAAAAAAAAATTATTAAGTTAATTTTTTAATAAACTAATCAATAATACAATCTCTATCAAGTTTGAATCTGTTATTTGTTTATTAATTTGTATATTAAAAATAGATTCTTTGTTTCTTAAACTTATACATATTTTTTTTTTTTTTTTTTTTCCAAAAATGAAATTTCTAGCCTGTAAATTCATGGCTTAATTTTATATATCAAAGTTACTTAAAGTTGCCCAAATTCCAACATACCTATGTGACCGTCTGTATATCAAATTCTCTATTTAGGCAATAATATTTTCCCAGGTGTTCATAGAATGACGAGGCTTCTTTAGTGCTTAAGTGTTCTTCAACTTTCAAACAGTCTGATATTACAACCTACGTAAAATTGTTGGCATTTAGGACATATAAGAACTGAATGTTATATATTCAGTAAGGTTTACAACAAAATTTAGGATTTTATACAAGACAAGAATTTAGTATGCTTTATGTGTTAAATTTGTCTGAGCTTTTTCTATATTCTTAAATATATTTGACTATGCACACAGCACTATTTATAGTTAAAACAATTTCATAAGTTATTTGTAATGCAAGATTTTCTTTGTGGGTTTAAGTTATGACAAATTAGAAAAGAAAATGGGCATACCAAAGAATCATCCATATCTTCTGCGCCTTTCCTTTTACGCTTTCGACTATCAATTTTGTCTTGATGATCTACTAAATCCGATGAAAGAAAGCGTTTGCGAGTTGAGCGTCGTATTGGTAAAAGTGATTTTTGATTATTAACATCAGATTTTTTCTTGGTGGTCCGTCTTTCATTTTTATGACAACTTTTAGAATTTTCTTTCATTGAAGTTTCCAATTCTACAAAGTAGAAATAAGAACATATACCGTTTAGCTTATCTTAACAAGAACTAATCTTAAATTTATCAAACATAAAATATCTACAGTAACCAATGAGTTTTACAAAAATCACATTACTAATGAAATAAAGAAAATAAAATTCATTCATTAAGTTTAACAGCATGTTAACTTATATCTGGTCATTTTATGACAAAGCAATTTCTAGCTAACATTTTGTTAGCATTTACTGTAAAGACACAATTTGTAGATAAATTGAATTCTATTGGTGCATTTTAGTATATTAATAGTTTTAAATCAAAATGTAATACGAAAAATAAATTACCTTCTTCTTCATCTTCCTCCTCTTCTTCAGTACTATCGTCATGAGTTATTTCTGTTGGTTTACTATTTGGGGAAAAAAACAAAATGAATTTTTATAACTGAATTAAATTTCTTTCCCTTTCTTTAAATAAATCAAAACATCTTGAGCAAGAAATTACAATTAACTTCTAATGATTATGAATTTTCAAACATTCCCTAACACCGAAATATTTCTTTAAATCAAAATACAGAAATTTGAAGAAACCTGGTTAATAAAACAAAACCACAATTTATATACAAAAGATATGACAAGCAAACTCTCCATAAATAAAATATTAAATTGACATAAAACTTTCCTAAATAGGAAATTGGATTTTATAAGATGCATTTATTCAATTAAATATTTTATTTCTTAATAATTTCCAGCAAGGTAGAAAAACTAGAAAAATATTTTTTATGTATGAACACGCAAAATAAATAAAAATAATCCACCACCATTTCATCAAATAAAGGATATAAACATTTAAAACATTTTAATATAAAATCTGAAATTGACATACGCTGATTGGTTTTGTTTACATCTCCGTGTATGCATCGACCAAATATTGCTGCTGGAAAGACAAATTAAACCAATGACGTACGCTTAAAGATTTTGATAACTAAATTACTTATAAACATCATGAAAAGGAGAAAACCCTACACTTTATTTCAATCATATTAATTATTGTTGAAAATTAGATTCTGTTCCAGGTTATATGTGTAACACAGGACCGATGGAAGGAGAGCATGAAAGATAAGTCCCCAGCGTAGGGAACAGAAAGTTATGTATGTGTCCTTCAAAGTCGTATCGGTGCTTGTTATCTGTATTGTTGTAGTCAGCAAAAGTTCTGTAGTTTATTATAGAGAGGGGGAGAGACACAAGAGAGATGTGTCCTGTAGATGGTTTAGAACTCGTGTAGTTGTCTCCAGTTTGGTCATTCATACAAAACTGAACTGTTTACGAGGTTTAAAACTCCCAGCAAAAGACTGTCGGGAAGCGACGCTACTTCCGGACGCAAATCTGACTGCTACTTCCTGTTTGTACAGGAAGTGTCATAAACAGTCTGCTACATATGGTTCCATTTGAAAATATATATAAAAAAATATTAGATCGCAGTAATATTCACTGGGTTTTAAAAGGAAAATAACAGGTATAATTCTGGGTGAAACTTAATGATGTTTCAAAGAATTATGCATAGTATTTTCTAAGTATATAAAAACAAAACAAAAAAGTATTAATTACATAGTGGTATTTGAAATTTCTAGGTCACTAATTACTCTAACATTGATTATTTATAAAAATATTTGTGAAAATGTTTCAGTGCATAAATTCTTACGAGTGCTTTTCAGTCAAATTCCTATCATCTATTTTAGAATAAAAACTTAATTAAAAAACATTAAAAACTGTGTGTTAAAAAGTTGAAATCAGTCATTTCAGCTAAATCTTAGAATGAAGATTCTTCAATTTTCTTTAAATTTTATTTTGGTAGAAAGTCAAGAAAAAAAAATTTCTAAATCAATTCATTAATTTCCTGTTTTGGTCGTTAAGGAGATTTTAAAGTTTTTTTGGGTTTTTTTTAATCGAAAAGCCATGTTTTAAGGCCTTTTTTTTTTTTTTTCAAGAGATTTTATTGCAAGTACTAATTATTAACAACTAAAATCTTTTTTTTAATGCAACTACCATTTCTTTTTTTTACAAAGGTTTCCATAAACAATCAAAGACAAACTTCCTTAAACATCAGTTAAAAAGATGGAGAAAATGATTTTTCGAATTTTAATAATCAAAAATTTAAACAATTCTGACAGAGCAATTGATCAGTTAAAGATTAAGCAATGCAATATTTACAAAACAAGTTTTAAAAAAAGTAATACAAAGTTTTACATTTTTTTTTTATATGTGCAAAATGAAAGAAGATTAGAATTTTGGGGCTTTTTAAATTTCATTATCTTGCTGAAACTAATTTGAAATCATACAAAATTATATAACAGCCCAAATGTTTAAACACAAAATTGCAGATATAAAAACATTAGATTTTTGTGAGATAAAATGGGTATCAAAATAAATAAATGATTATAATTTTTATGAAAAAAAAAAAAATTAATAAATAAAAAATAAATAAAATGATTTCAATAAGACTTTTGACCAGAAATTCATTGATATCTCAGTTAAAATTACTAACCTGATAACTTGAGGCTTCTTTGTCTTACTATGTCCTCTAAAACCAGATGATTTCCTTGTTCTATGCCTAACATAACCAGAAGATGACTTCCTAGTCTTATGTTTTTTATAAACAGGTGAGGTTTCCTCAGCACTCTGACTTTTCTTTTTAGAGTTGACTTCATACTGTAAGGAAAAAAAAGTTTTTATTTTTTTAAATTTAGATTCTGTATGTGTAGGGGGGAGGGATTTCATTGCATTCAATGTTACAAGTTTCAAAATTTTCTAATGCATTATGATTTTAAATAATTTTTGCTTTCCAAAATTATTTTTTTCATTGTAAATTGATGTTTCTAGAGAAGTAGCTGTGTGGTCACAGGAACTTTTTAGACACCCTGCACTTAGATTTACAATTCATTAGGAACATAAACCACTACCAAGTATTATTTATTCAAGTTTAAAGATTTTTTTAATAAACATTTTTAAATATCAAATATTTTTTTAATAAACATTTTTAAATATCAAATAAATTTTTCAACATATAAATCAAAATAATAATTAACTGATGAAAATTTTAATTGCTGAAGAATTCCCAGATTTTTTGGTAAATTAAAAATTTTTCATAATGTCTAAAAACTAAGTTAACTATATTTTCAAGAAGCAGTCGGTCGGTTGAATTGGGTCTGGTGACAAAACAATAACCTGCCAATTTTTTGTTACTTCAAAATTCAAAATAAAATTAGTTTGGTTTTGCATTTAATATTTCTTTTAAAAAACAAAACAGGGAAATAAATGTTTATAAAAGATTTTGGCAGATCAGACCATAAAGATTAGCTTAAAAAAATTACCAAAATAATTTTTTTTTCTCTCTCTCTCAAAAAAAAATTCCTGATTCTTTTGTGAAAATAAAAGTTTTCAAGACAACAAAAACACGATACAAATATATTAATTTAAATTCAAACAATAAGCATTGTTTGCAGTTTCCAAAAAAAAAAAAAGTGAACAAAACTAGTTGTTGTTAGTTGTAAAATGTTTTTTTGTTTCTGTACAGAACTTAACTTTTTTCTTAACTACTTTAAAGCTTTTATCATGATTTATGTTGAAGCTGGTTTACATATTAATAATGTGTAATAAAATAATAACTGATTTATCGTAGTGCATCTGCATCATGCACAGTCACCACATTAGTGTTATATGTACTTGGTGAGCACCAACCCAAGTTTGCCACAAGGCCATTTTTACGTGCTCTCACCCAGACTTTTTGCATTCGGTGTTCACCTAGAGGAACTGCTCTCTCACAGTTACCACATAATGGTAAAACATGAGAAGTGAAAAAAGAACTTTCTTTTAGTTAAAAACTTTTTTTCAGTGGTTTTAAACAAAATTTTGGCGACCTTTAACTCCTGAAAAGTGTCTGATTGGAATTTATTCAAACGAATTAACTCAAATGAAACTATGTTTTGGGGATGATAATAATACTACTAATAAGGGTTTATAAGGTTAATAAGATTTTTTTTTAATTAAATAAAAAAATAAATGATTTAATTAGGCTAAATGGATTCTGATAGAAACATCTAGTGCGAACATTAAAAACTTCAGGGCAGCCCGGGCAGCAGCGAAAAAGAAGAGTGAGAGAACTAGGCCGGAAAGAGACTATAACTAAAAGGGACAGTTTTTTTAAATGACACCGTTTTGCTTTAATGTTTAACTTTTTTAAATTTTCAATTTCATGTCTTTTATCCTTATCTTAATAAGCGTTTAAAAAAATTCAATTTTATTTGATTTTTTATTTTAATATCAAAGTGAAAATAGTGATTTGGATTATTCGAGAAAATAAAGAAAAGAAGTTGTCGTTTTTAATATTGTTTGTTATGATTAGAGTTATTTGTTTACATTAAGTGAAAAAAGAAACTGAAATATTGAAGAACCAATACATTGAGGTTATAACGGTGTCATTTGAAAAGCTGACCCTTTTTTGGGGTTGTTGTCAGTTTGGCCTTTTTATGGCCGAATTTCAATAATCTAGCCTTTTTTTTTTTACAGCAGTTTCACCTCCAATTTATATTTTGCCGTTTTTTTAAATTAACAATGCTATATATTATTTGTCAACTTTTCAACAACTTGGTTATAGCAGTAAAAAAAATTTTTTTTTTTTTTAATTTGTTTGAAATGTAAAGCTTTATACTGAAAAAGACTGATAATTCGAAATCATGGAAAAAATAAGCTTTTTAATCTAATTTTTCCATTTGATATAAAAATTGTAGTTTGGCTATTTTTTATCAATATTGTTTTTGCCTATTTTTGTTTATCATTTTGGCTTGTTTGCACTTTTTTTTTTGCTTTGGCAACCCTGGTCCTTTTTACTAGTTATAAAACGGTTGCTGTTTTTCCGGCCTAATTTCACAAACTAAACTGTCCAAATAAATCCATATAAGAAAAACCAAACATATTATTTTGACATCCTAAAACATTAATAGTTTAGTTTAGATTCCGACCACTAAAGGATAAACCGAACCGACTAGAGGAATCACCCAAAACAGATAAACCACCCAAAATTGATATTTGTCAAATATTTAACAAATAAAAATAAGGGGATTATTGTCAGTGAAATTATTAAGCCTCATCATCATGGAATTAATTTTAATGAAATAGATTTTTACAATTAAGTTGGTATTTAGACAAAAAATTACTTTAAAAAATTAGCTAAAAAATAACATTTTGAATTATTTATTTTACACTCACGGCACGGTTGTTTTCGGTTAATTTGATTGTTTCAATGCAAAAATGATTTTAAATTAATGTAAAAAATAAAAATAAAATAAATTTCGTTTTGTAATTGTTTATTTTTTTTATCATTTACGTTTTTCGGGGTCTCCTCGGTATTTTTTATTTTTTTTATTTCTAAAATTCTTTTCATTAAAGAAAAATAAAAACAATGGGCTATTTTTTTAAATTCATTTTTCACACCGTTTTGGGACGTTTAAATTTTTTTTGTTGCTTTTTTTGAATTGATATTTGTCAAATCCTTTAATTGATTTTTTTTCATACAAAAATCCATTCTTTGACTCATATTTTAAGAGCACTCGGCATCAACATCAAGAAAGAAGGCACTGAATTGAATTGAAACGAAAAATTCTCGAGCGCCCACTCTCTCTCTACTGTGACACAATGCCACGACTTCCTAAGTACCAGTGACAGACACAATCTCACATCAATGTTATAATAAATTGTTCAGAAATTTTACAAATTATCAAAGAAGAGTTATAAAAAGTTAGAAATAAAAAAAATATGTTAAATCCCCCACTATCACCCAAAAATGTGTCACAAAAATTATGGCTACGAACGAGTAAGACGACGACTTAAACGATGACATTTTAAAACTTTGCATTCATTGGTAATAATAATGTTCACTTGACTTGATACAATCGGTTACCACACACAAGAAAAAACTAAGGCATCAATTTGAAAAAATACCAGCATTATTATTTTTTTGTTACATTTTAAAATTAAAATATTTTCAAGTTAAAACAAATATTTCTGAGAATATTGAAAAACAGTCTTTCTTTCATCTTTACTTATTTTTTACTATTTAAAGTTAAAGCCATAAATGATTTTGTTTACCAACAGAGAAAATAAAATAACTGTATTATTTTTAAAACAATGAATATCAACAAAATCGACGAAGATAATAATAAAAAATTTTTTTTTTCTCAATAAAGTCTATTTCTTGTCACAGTGGACAATAACATTTTTCATTTATAACCCTTATCAGGAAATTGAAATGAATAGAAAATATCACCGGAAAAGTGTCTGTTGTCTGCTTTAATAAAAACTTAGACAAAAAAGGAAAATAAATTCAGACGACTATAAAACAAAAATAAAGATTTAAAAATAAAGATTAAAAAAAACAACTATATTATCTCTGTCAGCCTAATATAACTATATTCTTTTTTTTTTTAAATATTTATTATTATCCCGTGTGAGAGAAGCCAAAAAAAGTTCAATTTAATTGATTCCTCTAAATTAATGTCTGTCTAAACCAAATGTCCTTAAAAAAATCAAGCAATGAAAATTTTCGGCTGAGATAAAGAAACATTTAAAATAAATAAATGAAGAATAGTATAAATTAATCAATTAAAAAATAAATAAGAATAAAATATAAACACTAGATGGAAATATATTTAATATTCATTGAAAAGAGGTCTCTACGTGGATTATTATTTGTTTGGAAATAATAACATAAAAATCTTGATAAAAACTTTATATTTTTTAACAAAATTTGAGTTGCGTTACACAATATTCATAAAATAATACAAAAGAAATAATATTTGTTTAAATAATTCAAGCGCAAAATAAGTACTTTTGCTAAATGCGTTTATTTGCTACTTTTTTCTACATAGAGGAATTTAATTAATCCTTTATCTTTTTTAATTATTAAAAACTGTAAAAACTTCCTCAAACTCAGGGTGTTATTTTTTTTAATTTCAAAACTAGAAAAATCCATTAATTACTCTTCCATTAGAAAATTTAAAATAACTTCTTTCTTTATACAAGAAATCCTGGCATAAGAAAAAAAAAAAAAAGAGATAGACATAAAATAGAACTTTAAAAAAAAGGGTTCTTATATATAAAAATATTTTTTTTATTAAAAAAATATATTTTGATTTATAAAAATTTAAGGAAAAAAAATTAGTTGGTACAAAAGCAATGAAAAATGAACAAATTTTCTTGACATAATCCTATCATGAAATATTTACAGATTATTGCTTAAATGAACTTTAAAAGTTTCCTTTTACCTCCAATACAGTTTTTTTCTTAATATTCTTTAATTATTTTTAATTACTATACAATTTTTTTTTTGTTTTTAGTCATTTAAAAAATTGGAAAATACACTTTTTAAACAGGTTTAAAACAAATATTTACAAGGCCATTTTTATGTTCTCTATTTGGTGAGTACCAACCCAAGTTTGGCACAAGGCCATTTTTATGTGCTCTTACCCAGGCTTTTTACATTCGGTGTTACCCTTCACCTAGAGGAGTATATTATATTTACTTGGTGAGCAGAGCACTAATCCAAGTTTGGTACAAGGCCATTTTTATGTTCTCTATATTATATTTATTTGGTGAGTACCAACCCAGGTTGCCTGCCTGCACAAGCATAATAAAATTCTAAAAAAACAACATTAAAAAAATTCGTCATACCAAAAAATGAATAAATGAAAATAATTAAAATTTTAAGATTTTCAATAATTTTCTAACATTTGAAATTTTTAAATATAGAAATATAATTTTTCTTTCTCGAATAAAATAGAATATACGCAAGTAAAAAAAATTAACCGGTTAAAAATTTTGGTTCAAATTTAAAAAAAAAAAATTGTTTATATTTCGTGTCTAATTCAATTTTTTTTTTTATTTAATTGTAGATCATTTTTTGGTTTTCACATTTTTCTTTAACTCAGTCGGAGATTCTAATATTTTATATTCTAAAAAATAAGTTGAAAAAAATTTTTTTTTTTCAATTCAATGAAATTTTTGTGTAAATGAAAATAAATTGCTCTACACACACATAAATTCCCTCATCTCTCCCGTTTTTTGTAGATCTTCTTTTTAATCACAATTATGTTAAATTTATTTTCTGTAAATATTTAAGATTTTCTAATTAGATTTAAAGTTAATTAAAACTAAAATGTAGCCAATGTATTTTTATATCATTTACAATAGTCAATTATTATCTTTTTTTGTACCTTTTCTTAAAATTTTTTCCACTAATATTCTTAAAAAATAATAGAATTCAACTAATAAAATTAAAAAGAATAGGATGCTATATTTAAAATATAAATTTAAATCAAAATTATCAAAAATTGTGTTTATTTCTAAATTAAAATCCAATATTTGAACATAAACAATAGACATTTTTTGTAAGTGGAAATTAGATTAAAAATAATTAGGTCTACACAATAATAAGATTATAATAAAATGAAGATAAGTTATTCTATTTGAGGATAAAATTTATTAGATAAATTTTAGGGCATCAAATCAAGGGATTTTCTTCATTTTATTTTATGATTATATGTAAATTTATAAGATTTTTAATCGCCATTTCAAAAAATTATAGTTTTAAAAATGGTCATAAAATGGGTGATCAGTTTTTAGGAGTAAAAAAAATCATTAAAAGCAAAAGCAATTTCTACTTAAAAGTACTTTTAATCGTAAACATTTGGTGATGATTTCTTATTTCTAAACAAAGACTAAAATAAAATCAGAATAAAGTTTAATTATATATTTAATTTATTTATAATAAAGTACGTCGCCTTTTAATAACAAAGATTTTTTTAGTGGGAAAAAAAGCATTTTTTTTAGGGAGGAGAAGACAAATCATTTTTTGTTCATATTTAACTATCGTAGCAATTTGTTATCGCCATTAAAAATAGCATTTTTTTAACGATAGATAAATATTTGGTTAAAATTAGTTTATCAAATAAATTTAATTCATTTTTTCTTCAAAAACATAAGTGAAAAAAGACAGAAATCTTTCCATTTAATTTCTACACCTACACCATTAAATAATTGAATATTTTTGTTGAAGTCCGATCGTCAAATATTTATCCACTGAACCAAATAAAACCGGGGATAAAAAATTTAAAAAAAAGGAAGAGATGGGTCTAAATAAAAAGATATTATTTATTTATAAGTGAATCTGTAATAATAATTGTTTGAAAATAGTTTCTTTTTTGTTTACAGTAATACTTCAGACTGGTTTCGTCCAAAAAAAAAAAGCGATGTTTCTTCTTCATCTAACCTCATTTTTAGTGGGTTTACAAATGGAATCAAGAGCCGAGGCAGATAAAATTAAATAATTAGAAATAAAACATCTTTTTCTTACCTCTTCTTGTTTATTGTTAACCGTTCCTTTTTTCTTAATCTTTGATAAATCATCAAAACCGTACAGGGCATCCCCGCTATGTCGGGTCCGAACCATGTTTCTTGCCGCGTCTCTCTTCTTGCTATTTTTTTTTCTATTTATCCTTTGTTTTATTTTCGTTATAAAAGGATTATTTTTTTAATTTTTATTAAAAAAAAATAATTATCAAATTCACACCATTGCTTTAAAATAAAACGAATGGCTTCCAAATAAAAGGGATTGGAAATAAAATATCGACTAGGGTGATTTATTATTATCTATGCTTGCTTCTTCTTAGCTAGCGAGTTAGCTACCCTCTCTCGCTCGCCCGCTCTCCCCTCTCTCGCGCGCTTTCTCTCTTCTTCTCTATCGCTCTCTATTTGTCTTTTCGTCTCTCTCACTTCATCCCTCTCTATCTTCTTCTCTATCGCTCTTTATTTGTCTTTTCGTCTCTCTCACTTTATCCCTTTATATCTGCTTTTTTTCTCTCTTTTTCCCTCTCTACATGTCTTATTTTCTCTTACTGCTTCTCTCTATTTGTCTTTCTATCGGTCTCCAAATGTCTCGCTTTTCTGCTACTCTGTCTCAGTGTCATTTTCTCCCTCTCTATATATGTCTGCTTGTCTCAATCACCCCCTGTCTGTCTCTTACGAAAGCTTTGGATTTCAAAGATAAGATCTTAACAGGATAATCATCATCGTCATAATCATACTATTGACGATGGTGATAGTAATATAAGGGAGGGAAAAAATGAACAACAAGAATACAGAATACCCCTGACTAGGTGAGATAGTTCTATTCAAAATATAATTTAATTTTTAAGACATACATCTCGACAGAAAAACAAAATATCAATCTAAATATTAATATATTAGCATTTTTATTTGAAGGAAAATAATGTCCAATTTTTCTTCTCCAAAATTAAGTCATATTTTTTTTATTTTCATTCATTAAATAAAACTTTTTTTTTGTTGTGTAAAAAAACAACAAACAAGTTTAAACATATTTTGGTTAAATAACGAAAGAAGAAAATATAAATTATCTTTAAATTTCTCATATATATTCATAAGTTATCTTTAAATTTCACATATTTATATAAAATTTAGATAGTTTTTTTTGTTTTTTGGCGGGAAATAGAAGTTTTTTAATTTCCTAATTTTTTTTTTAAAGGGGACACAGACGAAAAAAAAAGGAAGTTTTTTTTCCTTTGTACTTCTATTTAAATAAATTTAATAATTTAATAATTATTTAGTTTTGTCCCCCCTTAACTGAATTTAAACATTTACTGATGCCTCTTGTGGAGTAAACTTTCAAAAATTGAAGATTTTAAAGAAACTTTCTTAGCCATTTCTTTGTTTAATGGTTGTGGTGAATAATAAGTATTGCTTACGCATGCGCAGTTGCTTCTCCTTTAATACAATCCCGTGATTCATATATAAGGCTGAGACCATGACGGAAAAGAAAACTATAATAAAGAAAAAAAAATGTCCTCAATTAAAAAAAAGATAACTTTATACGCTCTATAAATAATTATCGAACCGATTTAAAGTTGTATTTTTTAATAAAACCGCCATTGAACTAACAGCTCAGTTATGAAACGGAAACAATAGAGTAAAAACCGAACATCTGTTGTTTTTTTCTAGTGACTACAACCTACAACTGATGCCTTGCCCTTGTAATGCCGTCGTTTTTATTTATAAAACTACTTTAAATATTTTCTGAATTTTCTATTTACCTTTTTAGATAAAATTTTATGGTTTACATCTTTAATATAAAGTGTTAAGAACTTGTTTTTTTCTTTATACATTCAAATTAATTTATATTTAACTCGGAAAAAATGGCGATGAATGTATTGTCGGTGTTTTTGATTGATAATTGAAATTTAGAAATTAAAACAAGATTTTATTGTTTTTACTTTATGCCAAATATTTTAGATTTTACTAAACTTTTATTTCGTGCTAATTTATTTTTTCATCTAATTATTCAACTGCAAACGCGACAAAATCTTAATTGTTTGCCTTATTTATTTTGTTGAAAAATGACATGATGTCATTTGTCATTGATTGACATGTATGTTTTTCTTTTCTTCTGAGTGATTAAAAATAATATAATTAATTTAATCGATTGATTAATTAATGATATTTTGTGTTTAAGAACGTAAGAAATGCTTGACCAAATCAATGCGAATAATAACTTGATAGTATGGGTTAATTGTATTTGTGATTAAAATAGGACCTTATAAATTTCAGATTCATTCATTTGTTCTCTATAAAATCAAGAATTAAACGATTTTATATTCTTTTCCGGAAATTTTATTTTTTAATGAACCATTTTAATTGTCTTCTTAAAAATTAAGGCTAACAAGAAAAGTTTTTTAAATCTTTTTTTCATAATTTTATTGGTTTGGTTCGCCAACTTTGCAACAAAAAAATCTATGAGTTTGTGTGTGACTTGTGGTGATGATGACAACTTTTTTAGCGGCAAAAAAAAATTATGAACTTTTAGTGTTTTTATTTTTCTTTGTAATAATTTAGAAAAAAAAATAAAGGTTTCAAATTTTGAATGTTTTATTGTATTTTTTTTTCAGGGTCAACCCAATTTACCAAAAAAAAAAAAAAAAAAATACTTGGCGTTTTAGACCCAAAAAGAAAATTAATAACGGAGAGAAAAGCTCATAAGTCCGTGACGATTGGATTCCGTCAAGTTTGGCGGCATTTTTATATTTGCCTCCTTTTTTTTACCAGTCATTTTTTATTTGCCTTTCTTGGCGCAGAAAAATAACAAAAATATCATTGTTTTTGTTTTTTTCTCAAGGTCATATTTTTTTTATTTCTTGTTTGCTTTGTTTTAAAATGTTTTTTGAATTTTTTTCACAAGCAAACAATAAAATTGTCACAATAAGTCTAGACGACTAAACTAAACTCTTTAATGAATGAAGAAATGCATTTTGGGTTTTTGGATTTTTTAATGCACAAAAATAATTAAAATCTTCACATTTATTGAAAGAAAAAATATAAGGAGTGTTTTTATTCTTATTTTAAGGAATGTAAAATAATTTGTTTTGATTTTAAAAATGTAGACATTAAAGATGTTATTTTTTTTCCTTCCTGAATTGAAGTAATAAAAAATATTTGATTATAAATAGATTTTTAAAAAAGTGTTCTTAATTTTCTAGAAATTATAAGAAAAACTATTGAAAAATTAATTTGATTAAAAAAATTTACCAAAATATGTGATTCTATGTTACATTTTGTAGAAATCTAAAAAAAAAAAATGATAATCTAATTGAACAATATTTAACTAGTTAAAAATATTTATTTTTCAAAATCACTTTTTTATTAGTAACACTTAAAGTAGAAAAAAAAAGGAAAAATTATTTATTTTTAAATTAAACCTTATCTAAGATAAAGTTGAATTTAAAATGTTAAGAATTGAATAAAAACCTTAATATTTAAAAATATGACTATTTGGGTAATTTGCAATCTTGGGTGACAATAAATACCTATATACATACATACATTATATATATATATATATATATATATGAGTATATATATATATATATATAGTTTTGAAGAAATAAATCTTTTTTATAATAATTGTTTAAAATTTCTCTTTTTAAACAATTTATATATATATATATTCATGTGTGTGATGATACCCAAATTTCATTTTAATGTGTGAATGTGTGTTTTTTTTTTGTAAGATTTATTTTATTATTTGTCTGTTAATAAAATGATTTAATTTTTTTAATGATTTTATTTTTTATGTGTTTTTATGGGGAACTATAAAGTAGGGTACACAATCCATGAGATGAGGCTTGATAATTTGTATAAATATTTATCAAACTGTTATCCTCATCCTTACCCTTTGTTACCTTCATAATCTTTGCGATGAAATTAGATAATTTGTAAATCTGTTTTTCAGGCTGTTGATCTGATTCTTACCATTGTTACCTACATCATTACTCATGGTCAAGTAGGACTGTCCTCTGTCTTCGTTCTGTCGACCCTTTTAGGAGGATGCCTGTGTGTGATGTTTTCTAACGTGAGCAGACTGATACACCTGCAGTCATCACACCACTCTTCGGCAGAGGAGGACCTGGTTCCAATGGTATAGAGAGAAATACAACAACTGGAGGCCATCCTCTGTTGTCACCTTATCAACCTTCAGTGCTGTTGTGTCACTGTGGACATCATCTGCCACATCCACCGTTGAGGACTCACACTATATAATCCATAGACGGAAGGAATGTAGGGCATCATACCTTTCCCAAGGGTATTAGTCAACATGTTAATGTAGATGGAACAACTTGGATTCGAACCCGCGTGGTACGGTTCCGAAGTCTGACTGTCTATCCACCTAACCACGTCGACTGCCAACACATACCTACATAACATTTTGTTTATAATAACGTGGAGATAATTTCTTCACTAGTATCAGTATACTTAATACCTATTTTACATTCTTTACTAGTCCTCAATTGAAATCATCTTTTTTTTTAATAGATTATAGTTCTTCTGAAGCATCATGTAATAATTGATAAATAAGATTTTATAAAAGGCATAAATGATGCAT
>JAUZSX010274423.1:0-30129 GCA_034780655.1 Idiosepius hallami
TAATATGAAACAAATATATATATATATATATATATATATATATATATACATATATACATAAATATATATATATATATATATACATAAATACATAAATATATATATATATATATATATACATACATATACACACACACACAGAGGTGGTGCAAGTATTTCTTATTGATTATGTGAATAACAAATAATGGTTTCATCTCTCTTGATGATTGCAATATGACCATTGACCCTACAAAAGAGTTCATCTCTCCTTTAAAAACTATGCATGGATCAACAAAAGACTTATGCTTTTTAATCAAATCATTTCTGTAGATTGTCCGACAGATTGAAAAGATCAAGCATGTTATGTCATCAACTTAATCTACTGGTCCTTTTTCCATGCATTATATTTAAAACTACAGTCTTATATAAGACAAAAGCATTGAAACTACTAACAACTGTTAGGCTTCCAACCTTTGTTTTAAGATACTGATATATTTTGTGAATTATTTACCAAAATAAATAAGGCATTATACAAATAATATTGTTTTGTTGCTTTAAATTTAGAGAAATAGAAACAATATATCAATAACTCTTTTTATAATTTCAAAATTTTATGATTTTCATCACTCAGAGTTTTGGTGAAAATTGTAAAAAATTTAATGAAAAGTATAGAACTTTAGAATAATACCTTTGGGAAAAGTATGAATCTGATTCTCTCAATGTATGGGCCACAAACAGTAATATTCTTAAAACAACTTGACAAAAAAAAAGATATTTATCAAAAATAATTCTTCTTATTATTAAATGAAAAGAAAAATTGATATGCCTTTAAAAGCAAGAAATATATTGTTGCGTCAAATTATTGTTGGTTTTTTTTTTTTATTATTATTATTATTATTATTATTATTACTCATGATTTATTAATAATATATAAATCATAATTGCTCTGACTTATATGCAAATTCACTGGCCACTCAGCAGTTACAAATACTTTGACATGATGAGTCATCAATGAGACAGAATATATGTAAAATGTCTCTCTAACTTACCACTAAAATACTCTAGAGATAATACAATCCTCAAATGGGATCAGCTCAAGCAAGTTTGGCAAACTTGGAAGGTCGATGCATTCATGCACAGATATATTGCTGTTGGATAAAAACTGACAAGCAAACAAATTCAAGTGATGAGTATTTAAAACTTTAGATAAAAAAGTGGAAAGACAACAAAAATTCTAGTATTCATGCTATATTGCCTTACGTAGTAGCTAAAAGTTAAAACAAACAACAAAAGAAACAGATAAGCCAACAAATTCGAAGTAATATTTATAGATTTTACAAGTTATTCAAGTTTGTTACTAATTATTTGATTGGCTAAGTAGAAAATTCTAATTTTAGAAAAAAAAAACAATTTTTAAATAAAAATTTAATTAATGTTTGTATGAAAAAGTTTGATTCAATTGGTGTGTATTAATGTTATAAAGGTGTTCACACCTCCTGTCACCAGATTATTGTGGATAATTTCTAGGGTATAGTTATCATTACTAGACACATTTCAAAGGTTGGATAGAGTATAATACTAACTAGAACACATGTAGCAGTAGTACTATAGCAAGTCGAGTGTGTAAAAAATACTGTCTCCTTCTTCTAACCTCCTATTATGGAGGGGAAGGGTCTATTTTTAATATAGTTCACATAAATATATAAATTTACAAAATGTTGATGAAAATTCTCTTACAAATGATTGTGATTTAGTAGGCATTTCTATTTTGTAACTCTTTTAGGTTTATTTAATACTTTATTAAGTAAGTATTGATTTAAATCTGGGGATTCTCATCTGGGGTCCATGGACTATTTCAGGGGGTGTGGAGACAAAATATAACATATGGGGGTCCACAATGATATTTTGGTGGTCTATGAAGAAAACCAAATTAAATATTTTTATCATTAAAAATTTAATTTCTACCGTAATTTGGATTGACATGAAAAAAAAAATGAACTAGACATTTAAACAATTTTTTTAATACTGTAATACAAGAAATTGGTAAGGAATTATTATTACTATAATTTGATTAATAACTAATTTTCGTTATTATTATTATTATCATAATTAATGTAGAATACTTTATTTGCATCAAATTACTTTTCCTATAAAAATAAATATTATATACTATTTCCTTGTTTATTTAAAACCCAAAATTTATAGTAGTAAAAAATAGAAAAACAAAAATAATGAAAAAGATGTGAACAAAAAAATAAGTTGAGAACCAAGGATCTAGATTTATGTAAGGGTTAACAGAGGATTTAAAATTGCATTTGCTGTTCTACTGAAGACAACAGAATATTATTTTGTGGCTACCATGAACTTTGATCTCTAAAAATGCTGAATGGATTTTGAATAAGCATACAATGCTTTTTTAACAACGACCTAAATATACAGATTTTTAATATTTGTTTAAAATTCTACAAATGTTATATTTGTAGTTTCCTTAAATCAATAATTACATTAAAGATAACATCCAGCCCAGGAATACCATTTAATGACCAAATTGCAGAATGATAGATTTAGAGAAAGAAATCAATAAATATTTATTTCCCCAAATATTTTCACAATGTTCATTATTTGTTATTAACAATTAGACAGATAGAAAATTAAAAAAAAAAAACACATTTTGATTTTAAGATGGTTCAAATTCATATTAAGAGAATTAGTTGAGAGTTCTATTATGACCGTTTCAGGGAAATAGTAAAAATTTGATACAATAAACAAACAAACGTGTGTGGGTATTTATCATGTAGTATAGAACTCAGATGAACTGGATGAAAGTTGTAATTTTTTTAAAAGAACTGCATAACACTTACAAAAGAAAAGTATAACATGATTAAGTTTTTATACAAGGATTTTCTATTTTTTCTAGTTTTTGAACAAGTTTGGTTTGGTTGGGGTTTTATGGCACATCAACCACTGTGGGTCATTTGATGCCAAATCAATTATTAAAGTTGAAAAGTTTTTGATACTATTTGTTTAGTTAAGTGTAGTTCTTCAGATTATTCATTGGTTCAAGATAGTTGTAATGTATCATATTTTTTGGCATAGATTCCCCCCCCCCTTTTTTTTAAAGAAAGCTAGGATTGCGTTTGTTTTTTGAAATAATATTTTTTCTGTTTTTAGCATTGTAAACATTTTTTGGTTGTATGTGTGATCACTACAGTCTAGTAGAAAGTGATTTACAGTGTAGTGTTCTTGGCAGGTTCATTTTCCAGGAGGAAGGAGAGTGTTTTCAAATAAGAATCTTTGTCTTAGGGTCTAATGTTCTTGAATAAAGAATGAAATTCTGCCTAAAGACATCGAATTTAAAACATGATTACGTTGTACATTAAAAAGTTCTGATTACTAAATGCCAATAATTTTAGCCAAAGCCTTTTGGTGTTTGGAGCTTAGTATTCCGGAACTTAGAATTATAATTTTAAAAAAAATTTAGCATTATCTAAAAAAGGGTGATAAATAACAAAATTATTTTGAATATTCTTGAAGGTTTCAAAGAATATGAATTTGGTTTTATTTGTTTTTCATACAATACAGCTTTTTCATTTTGTTTTAGTTTTATGGCATTGTAATCTTCTTATGTCATTTCATGCCATGAACAGCCTTTTATGTCCAACGTTCTTTATGTCCACACACAGTTTTTAAATAATACAATACACTATTTAACCTAGAGTTTAATGTGGAGATTCATGCCTTTTCCAAAGGTATTAGTCCAAATATTAATGTAAACGGAACGACCAGAATTTGAACTCACGTATTGATTCCGAAGTCTGCCTCAAATGGACCTCCCCCATAATATTGTAAAGTTGAAAGTACAAAAGAGAAGTCAAGGAGATTAACATGCTACAGTTTTCAATTCATAGTTTGCAAATGATAAAACTTCAATAATTAGTGACTAATTAAGAAAGAACATGAATTATTAACTACAATGGCTAAATATAGAAAAAAAGAAAATAAAATCAGCCCAACAATTCAGGAACAATTATTGGTTGAGTTGAGTGTCTAATTTCCAAGATGTTAAATGTTTGATGAACAACAAATTGACTAATCAAGAGTCATTTTTATGAGATTATCATTAAAGAGAAATATTAATCGATTCAAATGTTGAGCTATAGACAGTAAAAACGCTGAAAATCATATCATTATCGACAGGACAATAAATACAGAAGAGCAACAAATGCAATTAACCACTTTTCAATGACGATTCTTTTTCCCATATATATTTATAAACAGGCAAGCAGAATTAAAGAGACTGATGAGAAAAGAAAGAAAGACCAAGAACACTAGCTTGGCCCCTATCCACTTCTGTCCTACCTGTGGTAGGGGGTTTCTAGCCAATATTGGCCTTATCAGCCACTCAAGAATACATAATTAAGTCAGGCAAATGGTCATACTCAAATTCAAGGGACGAACTAATAATAATAATAATAATCCTTTAAAGAATTTATTAAAAAGAACAGAATTCTTCTGTCTGTCTATTTTTTTCTCTATTTTTCCAACTTTTTGATGAGAATCTTTATATCAGGTCTGAACATGAAAATAAACAGATAAAAACATCTCTGTAAAGTTATAAAAACTGATCTATCAGAAATGTAACAAAAAATACAATACATCCACCCTGAAGGTGGATGCCGAGAAGTCCAAAAGTGCTTCAGACTGTGGTAAATTTTTAAATGTTTCAGACATGATATAAAGATTGTCATTAGAAAGTTGGAAAAAAAATTAAAACATTTTATTAACATCATACTTTCTCATTATATCCCTGGACTATATATAATGAGAGTTGCCCCTAAATAAGTTACTCTCATTTAGTTGACATGTCTCATTCACTCGAGATTTTAGAATCAGTGTTGCCCTTCCCCCAGATGAAATACTCTTCCAAGTTAACGAACCTCATCCACACAATTCAGCTGAAAGTGAATGTAATGATTTTGACTGGGATTTGAACTCGTGCAATACGATTCCAGAGTCCAAGCTTTTACCAATGCCCAACATTTGCAGCTCAGAAACAACACTAGAAAAGTTATGTTGACATACAATTTATGTGTTCTTTTAAACCTAGTTATTTCACTATTTTCATCCATTCAGCATAAGAAATAAATTTTTGCTGGTACGAGAGAAGAATATTAAATCCAGTAAGAAAGCATAACAAGACAATAATATTAAACAGTCATAGTTATACTGTGTATTTAGATAAATAAAGGGATTACTGACTTCATGTTTCTTTCATTTTTTTGGTTTAAAGCAGAAGCAGTTAAAAGACACTATAACTTTCATTGATTTAAAATAAGGAATGTGCATCTGTTGCTAAAAATCTCATCCTCCTTATCTTTAGAAAAAATTCAAAAAATAAAAAGACTACAAACCTTACAAACTGCCACATAAGATCACTGTTATGCAAACTATTCACCTATATTTCATAAATGATCAAATTTGTCTATTGGAGAATTTATATAAAATAATTTTTTTTTATTGATAATACAATTTGTTATTTGGATCTGTGTGCATACATACATGTGTGCTAATGTAGAACTAGGCATCTTTACTTAAATTCAAGTCATTATTTAATACCAATAAAGAACTGTTTAGTCAGTTGTAATAATTTTTCTTGTATTTTCTCTCAAAAGTAAATCTATCCCCATATATATTATACATATATACATATTATACACACACATTATATATATATAAAATTCCCACCTGTGCAATAATCATAGTAAAAGCTTTTGGTCTGATGACCACTAATAAGTAAGTGACAGTCACCAAAGGCAATTGACAGTATATTTATATTAATTATTCATGCTCTGCCACTGATATTGAATACTTTAACAATAAATATGAGCAACAATCTCTCTATATATTAATATATTAGGTTGTCCCAAAAGTTGGTAAATATTTTGAAATTTTACTCACCAAGTAATAACAAAAACAAAAATTATTCCTTAATAAAGACCATTTTTTAAGACTTTCTGCCATTGATCTGCAGGCTTTTGGATCTGGTAAATGTATCATTCAGTTTGCTTCAAATCAAAGTACAGTGAACCCTTGGTTATCGTGGTTAATGGGGACCGAGACCACCCTCGAAAACTGAAAATCCACGAAGTAGCGGCGCCCCTTTAAAAAAACGTATACAGGTATACAGTATACCCCCCTGTATACAGTACACCATATAGAATACGGGTAGAGAAAGAGAAATTCATGTTATAACAAAAAAAACAAAAACAAATTGTAAAATATATTGTCTGTTTACAATGCAAGAGGCGGTGGAGTGGCTGCAGGAATCATAAGTCGGAACTCCGTTTCCCTCATATGAGAGAACCTTTTTTTTAATTTTTGTATGAGGAGTCAAATCCGTCACAAAACTTTTACACTAAAAAAAAACACCGCGAGACAAAGACTAACTATTTTTCATTATTAATTTTTACATATTTTTTGATGTTTTTGATTTTTTAATATTTTTTAAATCCGCAAAGCTCTTAACCCGCAAAAGTGGAACCTCGCTAGTTCGCAGTTCGAAAATCCGCGAAGCTCTGAATCCGCGAAAGTCGAACCGCAAACTAGCAAGGTTCCACTGTATTCTTGACAGTCTTTCCTGAAATTTTGGGACAATCTAGTGTGTGTGTGTGTGTGTGTGTGTATTCACAGATTTGTCAGCTTGGAAGTTCTTTGTTTTAAGACATAAGTTAAAAACAAAATCAAAATATTTGCTGCCTTTGCCTTTTTATTGAATTTTTTTTTCTAATAAAATTGATCGACTCAAATGTTATACTGTTTATATACTTGCAGGTGCCACAAGCATTGGTTCGCAAGTGTAACTAAAGAGTAAATACTCTTTATTATTGAACAATGCATAGAAAGAGCAATTCATTTTCATGGTCAAATATAAAACATTTCATCCTCAAATCTTCAGCTAAAAAAACTTATGAAAATTAGGAAAGATATATGAATATAATAAATTGAATAAAAATCTGATTTTTTAATTCTTTAATGGAATGTTGCAACTCTTAAAATTCTTTAGAAATTCATCAATCAATTATTCATTTTAACTTTAGATTACCACTTCAAATAAAGCCTTTTTGCCAAAACTCCCTCTACCTTCAGATAATTGTACCTTTGAATTCATATAAACAAATACTTTTACCAACATTTGCATTTAGATTCATGCTAAAAAAGAAGCAAGTTTATAAAACATTAAATCACTAACAAAAAATATATGTCTGTCTTTTATGTGGTATATAGTTTACATTATGTTCTTCATCAAAAATGGAGAACAAAACCACTGAACTATCTTCACACTTCAAGACTGGCAGTTTTCCAACAAAAGCTGAATACAAATTTAAGTGTAAAAGACAAAAATGCATGTATATTATCTCTCCCAATGTCTGCATATTTTATGAATTACACTAATCTATCCCATGCTAACCACTTCTGGCTTGACTTAAGGGTTGACAATGTTTTTTTATAGAGAAAATGCTTGAGGAGATGAAATCTTTTATCATTTTGTGATTCTAATAAAACAGTGATGCTAATAAGGATACAAAGCATTGTTAAGATCAAGACTGAAATCTTGTTTTAATCATAAGGGCAACTTTATCTGAATCATTTCATAATGCAACAAAATGTACATAGTTTCTATTAGGATTCATTACAAATCATTTCCTTAAGATATATAGATCTTAGTACAATTTTAAACCTAGAATAGAAGAATGTCATTATTTCATTATCAAAAATTGATTAAAAACTCAACTAATAAATAAAATATCTGTTTCCCTGTTATGTATTTAGCAACAAAAAAATTATTTTTTTTAGTTCTATCATTCTAAGTTTATAGAGAGGAGAGAAGTTTTCTTTGCAAAGAATTGTTTATTTCCTTTTAAACCTTGAAACTCAAACTTAACAAGATATTGGACTGTGATATATTAATAATGAAGTATCATTAGATTTCCATGTCAAAACATAACCTTTTTATATATGCACTAACTGTTTATGGTTTGAGTTTAATAGTAATTGAATACTAATACATATATTAAACTATACCATCTTGTCTATGTTCATTTTACACTTTATGGGCAGTTTTCAATTGATTAATATACAAATAAATGGTAAAAATTGACATTATGTATGAATTTAAAATGATCAATTTAGTACTGAAGAGGATACAAATCAGTTGGTATGAGCGATTTAACCCTCCAGTTCAACAGCAAAAAGAGGGGGGTATGGTTTTAATAATTAACCATGAAAGAAAATAGAAAGAGAGTTAACAAAACTACAGACTTTGTATGCTAAAGCATTCCTGTCTAGAGAAAATAAGTGTTTACCGTTTCTAAAGTAATTATCAGTTAACCTCATCAAGATTATAAAGACCTGCCTTTTTTTCAAGCAATCAGTTATTTTATCAAACCTAAACTGTTTAACTGATATAGAAAACTAAAGGATATTTTCCAAAAATAAGATGCTAGAAGGACAAATTATGTAAAGGTCAGAATATAACATAATATTTTGTATAGGAACTAAAGATAAAATAAAAAGTCTTTTGTGTCATTTTACTAAAAAATCTTGAATCAAAATTCTATAGTTTATAGGGAAATATTGTGAGACTCATTTAATTTCTAAATTGTTGTTAAGTATTTTTTAGGATGTTATGAAAAGATATAACATCCAATAAAAAGGTTCAGAACTACAAATGAAGATAGCTTTTTTTTTATCTTATAAAAAAGATAGGAGAAAAAAGAGGGAGAAAAATCCCAGGTGGTGCTTTTAACTAAAGTAAAATAGAAAAAAATAATGTAACTATCATTGCTTTTATTATCAAAGATCCCAGAGTTTAAATGGTATTAAAATGTCACCCTATCCTACACAGATTATTTTAACTGTCTGACATTGTTATCTAATCAGTTTGATTTAGAAAAAAAAAGTAAATATTTAAGCTGACATTTTTAAATGAAAATATCAGTTAGGTTTATTGAGGGAATATTTGAAAACTAAAACCTTACAAGGAAAATACAAAAAGTAAGGCCCAATAGTACTAGAAGAGCACAATTTTGAAAAAAAGATTTGAAAAATAGGTAATGCAAAAATTATTACTAAAGTTATTTACTTATAGAAAAGTTCTAAAACTTTTAAAAGAAAACAAAAATTTTAAAACTTATGAATTTTTCAAAATACATTTTTTTTAAATTTAATTTGTCTAAAATTTTAAAAGATTTTGAATTCCTTGCTTTCCCTGCAAATGAGATCAAATTTTGTTTATTTGTTAATTCAATTATTAATGGAATTAGGAAAACAAATAATTTTTACATGAGATTTTATTTCATTTAATTTTGTTCACAACATCCTCTAAACATTAAGCAAATATATATATATATATATTTCTAAAGTATTCAGAAGATAAAATCTTGGGGTTAGGTGTAAAAAAAATGATGAAAATTCTATACACATATACATCAAAGGTTAGACATATTTTACAAAGTGTTTTTTGAGAGGTACAATTCAATTCAAAATAATCTCTATTTTTGTATAAAAAAATACATGTAAATGTTTCAATATAAATTAAGCAAAGATTGCATCAACCTGTTTCAAATCCAACCAAGAAAATATCTTAAATTATGATAATTATTTTTAGAAAATCATCATACAGTTTTCACCTCAAAATTAGACCTAAATTAATCTAAGTTATCATCAAAGGCTATGTTAGGAGCATCACAAATTCTCTCCATAAAAACCAAGTTTATCAACTTAAATGTGACTTGCAGGCATAGCCAAATATGTATTATGAGCCATTGGAAGAAGATATTTTTCTAACTTGCCAAAAAATTAATAGAAATGATAAAAGCAATTAATCTCAAGGTAAATACCAGGCTGTTCCAAAAGTTGGTAAAACACTTTATAATTTTATTCATCAAGTAATAAAAAAAAAAATAAAAAATAAAAAAAAAATAATAAAAATTTTTTCTCAAAATAAAGACCATTTTTCACGATTTTTCCACCATTGATCTGCAAGCTTTCGGATCTGAATCAAAGAATTCTCCACACGCTTCTTCAAGTTTTTGGGACAAATTAATAAATTCTTGAAAATTCACAAAGAACCATACATCATTTTATCAAATCAGTTTAGCAACAAGGAATATAGAAAAAGAAAATAATGAAGGGACATTAAATATTAATACCATGAGGATCAATATTTTCATAATTTAAGCAAGACTTGGATGTACAATAAAATGATTTTGAGATTTCTTGAACAACTTTCTTATATTTTTATTTAAAGTTGATGTTTTTTTTGGGGGGTTTACTATAATATTTTGTACTTTCCTTTTCCAAATTTAATAAATACTTGTTCTTTTACTTTCCTAGATTTAATCTTAACAATATTACTTTTCATGTGCACATTTATCTATGTAATTCAAAATTCACTTTTAAAAAGCCCATTAAAATTGATTACAGACATAAGAGATCAAAATATTTCTATAACACTCAAGGCTGAAAGGCTAGAATAAAAACTATAATGAGAATTGCATCTAAACTGTTTTTGTCTTTTATAATAATTATGAATTATATAGTCATCCCTATTTAGATAGATGTGTTCAGAAATGGGTTCTTATTATTAACCTTAATTCTCATAGTGTTACCACATGGTCACACCATATTCTAAAAAAAAACATAAATTGTTTATTAAACCTAGCAGTAATGTAAGAATGGTGCCATATGTTTACAAGAATTAAGTGAAATTGTTTCATACTTTCATAATTTGCTTATGATAACATAACTAGCAACTTTTAAAAAGAAAATAATCGCTAAATTCATTCATGAGAATTAAGGTTAAAAAGATTTTTCAGTTTGAAAAGAGAGAAATCTGTGCATCATCTTGTCTTCATTTCATTAAAAAGCAAAACCTACATTCATACATCAGTCGCTACAAGAGACATTCATTATGCAAGAAGTTTTAATTTTTCTAGCCACCATCTTAAGGACTTTTTTTTGTACTTGGTGCACTTAATGTAATTGTATCAGATTGTTTTGTTTTGTTTTTATCTCTTGGTCACAACTAATACAACAAAGTATTGTTACAAACCAATTTTTTTTTTCATTTTCATTAGAGATTACAATAATATCTTTGGTAAACTAGTCTAAACTAATACATAATATTTGGATCTTTGCCTCTGTATGTGTGTGGGAGTTTGTTCCCTATAGATTCCAAAGCAGCTGGGCTTATTTTCTTGACTTGAAGTGTTTTTAGGTGTTGTTTCAATACACCCCAAAGAGTAAAACTGTGAAATTTTCATGTATGAACACACAACTGTGCCAGTCGTTACAGCTTTTGTTTCACACAACATGGTCTTCAGGTTCTAATCTCACTTGGCTTTTGAATGCTAACAATATCGCATGTCACTGATGAGGTCCATTAGATGACACTGCCATTTTGTACTATGTTTTAAGTTATGCAAGATTGTGCATTTAATCATAACATAATAATATGGTTTATTTTTGGCTATACCTTAAAATTTTATGAGTTGCCCAAGCAATGCTGGGCTATTCTCAAAATAAGAAGTACTTTGAAATCAACCAATATGACAGAATTGGCATTTTTTTTCAGAAAACAAACTTTCCACTTTTCTTCAAAAATTTAAATATTATATAAGAAAAAATGTAATCAAATTTTTTGGATTAAGAATTGGAGTTGTCATTTTTAACTTTATACCTGAATTTTAAAGGATCTAATTTTAGGTATCTTTATAAACCTTTACTTAATATTTAAGGTTTTTTTGTTGTTTATTAAAAAATCTCTTTGCATTTATAACTAAAAAATGGCCAATCAGATTTTTCCTAATTTCACTAGTAGATCTATTATGTTCCAGAAGAGGTTTCTGTCCTATATTTATGTGTCCATGATTTTTTGTAATTATTTGAAAAAGCTGCAAAAAATAGTTTTCTTATTCCTAATCTACTTTTATATTGGAAGTATTTTTGAAAAAAAAAAAAGATGAAATTCAATTTCTACACTAAATTTGTGTCTAGTATCTTATATAGCTTGTAACTACGAGCATTTAAAAAAAACAGACAAGAAAATAAAAAATAATCCACGCATAATAAACCTTACCCATCTTTAAATACAAAATGCAATATAACCATGCTAAGTTTGGTATTCTTATCAAGTAAGTAGACATAAAAAAAACAGCAATAACTGAAGAAGTTTCTTTGTTGGATCAACAGTTATACAATTTTATAATTCTGTCTAGAATCTTCAATGCTGCTTATATTTATCAGCAACTTTCATAGAGCACCACATTTAAACACATTTCTTTATAACCACTGACCTAGTTAGAGTAGGAACTTAATTGAATTGATTGATAATACAAGCAATCAGCATTTTTATGCTCTTAGAATAACAGCTCTGATGTACAAGTTGTATCACCATATTTGATTAAGGGAAACCACCATAAACCAGAACATTGAATATTAAACACGACTTGCAAAGGAGAGAGGGAGAGATAAGGCAGTGATAGAGAGATTCAAAGATATGTGTGTATAAGTGTACATATATGTGTGTGTGGGGGTGTGTAAGGCCTAAAAGCCATTTTTATTTCAATAGAGAATTAAAGTTTTTTTTACAATTTTTCATCACAAAGAGACATTGAGTTCACAAAGGATAATTTGATGTTATCTTGCAAGCAGACTGGGAATAAATGAATAACAAATAAGTAAGTCACATATCTACATAAAAAATATTAAAAAATAGTATATCTATGTAGAATAAGTGGATTTCATCCATAGAACCTGAGTCAAAAAATAAAAACAAACTAAAATAAATCTTTAAGTCAAAAAAAGTAAAGAAAAATTATATGAAAATGATTTTAAGCAGTAAATCTTTAGACTTTGGGGAAAATAGTTGAAAAAAAAGGAAAAAATAGAGTTTTAGAGTTGGAATTAATAGGCATGATGTTTTTGTATAGTATGTGGCCAAGTCTTATGTATGCCCATTCATCTAGTTGATTCTTAGATAAGTCCAGAACTGCAGAAAAAAAGTAGCAGATTGTATCACAGCCAGAACTCCAACAATGGTTGAGAATCACTTTGGCATTATTGTGTACATCTACAGCTTTCAGAAACCACGATGGATTTCCAATTAAAAGTTGTTATCCAAACCATTATCCTAAATTTTGTTTTGTATTTAGGTGGTATATTTTTTTTCTTTTCAAATTAAAATACAAAATCTAATTATATAAGATGGATATTATTAAATAAATGAAATAGACATCATCTTTAATAAAATTAGAGAAATAAGATGCGTCAAAATGATCCAATTCTAAACTACATATATATATATATATATATATATATATATATATATATATATATATATATACCCATAAATAATTGTGAGTTAGTCTCATGGAAGTATTTTTGGTATAATGCAAGAAACTGTCATTCACTAAATGCTGTTGCCCTTTTTACTGTGTCTACACTAATCAATCTTGTATGCATAAATTGTAATTTAAAAATTATTTTTATTTATATTAATATTTTGATGATTGTACCTCCTTCAATTCCTCAACAGAATTTGAGGAATTTTTCTTGGCAGTTTTTGGGTAAAATGTTTACCAATTGTATATAAATAGTCTCAAATTTTATTTTTAATGGAATGAAATATTTTGTTTTTTGCAATCCCTAAGATTAACCATGATAATTCTTATTTTTACCAATAATAATTATTAATAACTTTAATTTTCTTTTTAAATTCAAGACATAAAAGATCAGATAGCAGTTTTGATTCTGTCCATGAACAGAAAACCTGAAGAAAGCCAAAGGATGAATTTAACACAAAGATGAGGATAATAGTCCGCTTAATAAATATACAAAAGATTTCAACTTTTGAAATAAATTCTGCAGTTATAAATATTTCCATATAAAGAATAGAAATTCATTCCTCCGATATTTATCTCTAGCTTGCTATATTAAAAATAATTATAAGTGTTGATTGATGTATATTCGCAGTTTCACACTGTCCAGGTTTATTTTTAGGTATGAAAGCAAGTATAAGTAAATGCTTTTATTTAAATTTCTTAATGTTTTTTACTACCTTATTCCCCTAAAACTTTTGAAGATTTAAAAAAAATTAATAAAGATTTTTTTTAAATTCTATCTTTTAAGTGTAGTCAAAGTTCATTCATGGCTGGTGTGTATACTAGTTAAAATTAATAGGTTATATTTAATATTTAATATCAATAAAGTTGATAAAATAGTCTGAATACAGAAATCCCTTAAAAAAACCCTTACAATATAATAAAAAAAAAAGTAAAGTCTTTATTTATTTATATTTATTGTGTCATGCTTTAAATTTTAAGAGTGAAAATGTATTGTCCTCATCAGAACTGAAAATTCAAACCATCAGAATGCCTTCATTATTTTCATCTTAAATCTGGTGGTTATGATGATGATGATGAGCATACAAAATGCATTACAATTGAATATCAAGCGAAATAGTTTTCAGGGAACAAAGTCAATTTTCTAACTCTAAAAATAAACTCCATGGGTATTTTATAAGGATAAATAAATATAACAAAAAGGAGAAACAAGTATTTCACCAGTGAAACATTATCCATTTATGAAAATCCCACATTAGAATGAAGATGAAACAAAGTACTTATCTATTGTTTATAAAGAATAATCATTGATAAAAGATTTATCCGTTTAGTTTTGTAAGATTCAAAAACTTTCTTTTTATTCATAGAAAAAGTTATCCAAATTAGTTAAACAGTTAAATAATGCTAATAAAAAAGTTTTTAATTAATTTGTTTTTGTGATACTTGTCTGAATCTGAGAGATAAGTTTTGATTATTATCATTGTTTAAATTAATCAAACTTCTATTCTCATCTTTATGGCTTGTCTGAAATTTTGAGATGAGTTTTCATTATTAACATTATTCAAATAATTCAACTTCTATGTGCCCTTCAGCTTTCTTTCTATATTATATGATTTCTAAGGACAAGTACTTAACTGATGCATTTATGACACTTCCTTATGGTCAATAAAGATACAAGATTAAGAAATCTAAATAAGAGTATCTAAATTGGTTTGGTAGTAATATCAAACCAATGCTAATGACTAGGGCAGTGAAAATATGTTTTTATTAAAGAACATTCTTGACACAGCCCTATTCTTGGGGCAGTGACAAGAATATTCTTTAATAAATGCATCTTGTCACAATCCTACTAATAACTACAGAATTAAAAGAAATGGTAAAATTACAAAATAGTCAAGTAATGACAAGAATATTTTTTAATAAAAACATATTGTCATAGCCCTTTTGATGACATATACAAAGCAAGTGGTATAAAATGAATGAATTATTTTTGCCATTACATCTTAGTCTATTGACATGCATTATATTTTTTGTTTAAATGGCATATCAATCCTTACAGTCATTAAATCTAGAAAACTATTTTCTTTTTACTAACATTTTTTTGTTAGAATCTATTGATAAAGTGCTTATTAAAAGATCAATATTTTTTTCCAAGATTGTTAGATTTGCTTTTGGACTAAAACAAAGTCATTAGGATTCGAACTTGCACTTTATAGTTACAAAGATAGAACATTTAATCACTATAGCTACAGGAACTTCTTATTAATCAATTTATTCTCTAAAGTTCTGAGTTGAAGAATTATCATAAACTTCTATGCCTTTTTAACCATAGTATTTGAAAAATTCATTCTATAGACTTTATTAAATGAACCACTTAGAATTATATTGTCTTTGAGGATCACAGGGTTGGCGATGAACTAATTCAGTTTGCACCCTAAACAATATTTTGTTTGCCTATAAGGAAAAAAATCCTATTTTGGTATTGATTTTAAAGCTCGAAGACTACAGAATATAATGATACAGAAATTCAAATATCAAAAATTTTGCACAGACACAAGGGAAAAACAGTTCAGTAACTCAGACAATTCTTGGAATTAAGCAATCCTTCATTTTATTGATGTTTAAAATTTCCTCTATCAAGTTGTATAAAGATTATGTATCCACCTCCCTAAACATTTTCATTATCATTTTGTAGAATAGTAGTTCATAGGTCAATAAAAATTGATTGAAACATTCAGCTTTTTTTTCTTCTTTTTCTTTATATTTATGAGTTTCCTTGTATCATATAAAAGAAACTTAAAGATTCATTCTATAGCATTGTAAAATCCACAAAACAATAGGACAAAACATTTTTTTAATTGATAAAAGAATTAAGAAGATTACTTTTTAGGACAATAAAAGGTTTACATTTGAATATAAGAATTTTTTTCATATTGAAGAACTACAAAAACAGAATTTAATACAAATGCATTCAAGAAATTTCAATTTGATAATTTCCAAATCTATACAAGACCAATTATAATAAAAAGTTTTTTTTTTAATTTGTATTAACTAATTCTTATGTTAATAATTTCAGCATTTGAAAAACATTTAGTTCATTAAAAAAAATTAAATAAATTTTTCTTTTTTTTTTTAGATAACAAATTGAAAAAAAAAGGTTAGTTTAAAACCAGAAAAAAATAAAAAGGGGAAAAAAGTTAGTTTTTTCCAAAGTTTATGTCAATAGCCTAAAAAAACATTTTTGTTAAAATAATGTCCATGACTACAAAATTTGTTATTGTTTATTCAGCATATTCTCAAAAGAATCTATAAAGTTTTTTTTTTATTTTTATTCCCACAACTTTTTCAATAGAAACTTTTCAAATACAAAGCTAACATTAATAGCAGCATTTTCATAAGGCAATCTTAAATCCTTTTTTTTTTAGACTTTCGCATGTCCATAAAATGAAGCCAACCAATAAATTTTCTCACATAAATATTAAAAAAATCTCCCATAATCTTCTTAATAAACAAAATACAATATCTCTTTCTCACCCAATGTGATAAGCAAACAACGATTTAAAACAGAAATCATTTGTACCTCTAACTTTCCACTCAAACTTAGCTTTGAAAAGAATATTAAAAATACTAAAATATATTTAATCCAAATTGCATGTGCATTACTAAACCAGTTTTCACACAATGGTGCAACTGTAGACAACTTTTAATTCATCTGCTCTACTTAACCTTAAATATGTAAATAACTTTTACCTATGTAGTCATACAAGTTACAAACCTCAATGAAAGTTTCAACTTATATTTTCTTTACAAGTAACATTGCACATATATTTCAGCAGAAGTCAACTTATGAAAATAGCTTAATGTCTTGCACCCTAGAAAAAGACTAGACAGCCATTAAATTTACATATCTAGTTTTACATTTTGCCACTAAGAACTTATTGGAATGGTATGAATTGACATATTTTCACCAGCTGTGGATAAAATAGCACAACTTGTGAAATTCAAAACAAAGAGATGACAAAAAAGATGATTGATAGAAATGATCTTTCTTGGCATTAAAAGACTCAACATGTTGATATGTCATAGAACAAAGAAACCAGTCAATCAATAAATCATAGTTGCATTTAAAAAAAAAAAAACATTGACCTCAAAAGTAATATAACACCCTAGATATTTATAGATATTAACAATAGGGAGAGGCAAGGAAAAATATTCATTATCAAATAAAATTTGCCTAAAATAAGCAGCTTTTTTTTTCATAAAAAAATTGCTTAAAAGAAATAAGAATTTGAGTCATTTAAAAAATACTACGAGAATTAAAATATCAAAACATGAGGCCCATTTTCTTTAGAACATTCATGATTAATTTATAAATATAAAAAAAAAATTGTGGAAACAAACAGCAATGATAACTACCTGGACCTGTAAAAAAAATTTACATTTGTATAATTAGTATAATTCCTAACATGCCCTAACATTTAAATTGGTTTGTCTAAATAACTTGAAATGACCGCGTGTTAACAGCAGAAAAAATTAAAGCTTTTTATTAATTTCTCACAAAAAAGCATTTAGAAGGTAAAACCTCCAGTTTTTTTTTTCTAATTTGATTGGAACATATTTTGGTCCAATCAGAACATCACTACTTTTTTCCTAAAAGGCAACACCTTTTCTTATGATCAAGAACAATTGTATGTTGGACTTTTGGAATATTCCATTTTCATTCTAAGGAAAATTACAATGATAACAGATGGAGCAATTTAGCAAATTAATATATAGATTAAAAACAATGAGAGAAAGGAGAAATAATCAGATGTAGCCTCTTAAGGAATTAACTTTTATTATTCGGACTTTTGTTCTCATCTTAGTTAGTTTTTGATGTTTCTATATTACGTTTCGGCCTAGTCTTCCTCAGGCAGTCTTCAGGTGTGTTTCTTAACTGTAACCCTAGATAGGGATGCTGGGTCTCATCACAGAATCCTCAGTAATCAATGCCTTCCATAGTTGTTGTCTATCAAACCACATTTTTGTGCCCAAGTATATCCCTCTAGCTGTCTTTGGTAGGAATTGCAACCGCTATCTTCCAACAATGCTCATCTGGATCCGAAGAGACTTCAACGCCTCTATCCGTTGCACCACAGACCCGAAAGGGTGATGAATGTTGGTTCTGTTGGTCTTATAAATCCAATTATTTGTTTTTTGTTTTTTTTTATGGAAGGCATCCCTATCTGGGGTTACGGTTAAAAAAAACACCTGAAGATGGCCTGAGGTAGATTAGGCTGAAACGTAGTATAGAAACATCAAAAACCTACTAAGTAAGGACAAAAGTCTGAATAATAAAAGTTAATTCGTAAATTACGAAGCCACAACTCAAAAATAAAAATAAACTATGGCCTCTGATTGTTTTTAATTGTATCAAAAGATTTTGGTTCACACACATTAATCTATGTTGTATGAACATTCAAAAGAACACTGTGCTGCATATAGTCTATAACAATAAATTTTAAAATTTTCCGCATAAAACATTCACATAAAAATCCATTTCCATTTCATGAAGATTGACAATACTTTAATGCCATATAATTGTTCTTACTGTAATAAATCATGGAATATTGTGTTTGCAGCCAACATAATTCATTGGATTCAGCTTAAAATGTCATTAAGAAATGTGAATTAAAAAAGATATTTCCCTTATAAAGGCATATCGTTCCACTGACCATGTTTGCATGCAAAATCCATGGAAAATAATATAAGCACAGCATTATAGAAACGTATATGTATATGAAAAATGATACAAAAGACTTATAACATAATCGATCATTATAAAATTTCCAGCAATTAAAATTGCCTGTCTAGTTTTGACTTACAAATTATAATATATATTATTTTCTTGTTTAAATAAAGAAAGCTTGTTAATTTTGTGACACTAGCTTCAAAATCTGTAAATTTATGATGGAATTCAATGTAATTTTAGTGAGTATTTTTCTGACATCAATCAAGGACATTTATTTTATGATAAAATCATTCTTTTACAACAGTCACCAGTAAAATGAAATGTGTGTGTGTGTGTGTGTGCTCGCGCTTCAGAAAGAATAAAAGAAAGTTACCATTGCAATAAATCAAATTCATTTATTCTTAGAATACAAGATTATTGTGAAAGTGTCTATGAAAAAAAAAAGTTAAATGAAGCTTCAAAACCTGGCCCATTAGAGGCCAGCCATGATAAGCTATTTTCTATTTGAATAACAAAAGCCCTCTTTGTCAGATTATCAAACTCCAAAAAGTCATAAGGATTTTACAAGTCAATTCTTTAGTCAACAAAGTATTTTTTTATTCAGCAGAAAAAGTATCACAAATTAACTTATAAGAAATATAATGGTTCTCTTTGAAATAAATTTGTTATAAGAATTTTAAAAAAAAAGATGGTTTAAGTGAAACAAAAACAATTTGGAGAACTTATTAGGTTGTCCTAAAAGTTTGTGAACACTTGCAAGGAAGCAAGTCAAGAATTCTTTGATCTTAACAGATCTGAAAGCTTGCAAAATAATGGCAGAATGTCTTGAAAAGTATGGGTCTCTATTTTGAGGAATATTTCTATTACTTGTTTTTATTATTTGGCTAAAATTCTAAAATTTCAATATTTGCAAGTGTTTAGAAACTTTTTGAATAACCTAATATTATTTGAAGATGATGATAATAACGAATTTAATTTTTTCTAGGCATTATCATTTATATTTTTATAGAATACCAAGATTTTTCCTAAATGGAAATTCAAACTCTTGTTCAAAATTTTTAATCAGTTATCAAAAACTTTTAAGTTCTTTATACTTTGCTTAAAAAGCAGTTTGACAAAAGGAGAATTCACTCCATTATTTGTGTATCTATTTTTTAGAATAAAATTTTCATATTTATTATTTTTATCTTCACAACATTTTGACCAACAAACCTGATGACCTTTTAAAGGTGATTAAATTTGGAAACCTTCACAGAACTGTGAACCTGTTTAGGGAAGTCTACTTGGAGCAGGGGATATGCAATTGGACTCTAAAATGCGAGTTCAAATCCCACTTTGTTTTTGTTTTTCCATTACAATCTTATTCATGCTCATACTCTTACAAAAGGTATGAATATTCACATTCCTTCCAATTATGGATGAACTAGTGCTGCTTGTATTATTCAGACAATGTATAGATGAAAAAAAATTTTTATCAAAAGTGATTTTTCTCAGCATTAAATGACCAAAAAGGTTTGTTAAATGAAATGAATAAGTCCAGATAAGAATAGAATAAATACAAGTGGTTTATTGGATGTAAATACCTGAACAACTGATCTCTAAGGAAAGTTATAAAATACTGACATTAGTTTCTCTCTCTCTTTATCCCCTAGCATCTTTCTCATAATTAGTGGGGCAGGGGAACCATCATTCTTCCATAGGGTATGATAAATTAGGTGGAATGTTAACAAGCATAATGCACCATAAAACAAACCAATGATTCAATCAAACTTAGCCTTTATCCAATCTACAGAAGGATACTGATCTCATTTAAATAACCACAACTGAAACAGTATGAAGATAACAGTAATAAAGATGAGGACAACAGTCTGAAAACTTCATACACAGATTATCAAGAGTTGTCTCAAGGATTCCAGCAAACTTATTTCATTAAATTCCCACAAAGAAACACATATCACTGAAATTAGATTCTTTTTAACCAATAAAAACTATTTTTCTCTTCCATAAAATAGCTATTTTTAAAGAAAATTAAAATTACAAGTGAAAAAAAAAAGTATGAATTTATTCCTGTTAGATTCTTCTGCTATCTTTTCTATTGGTACAATGCATTGCTAGTGATAAAATATATAAGAAAATAAAAACACTATCATTGTTAAAAGTTGGATATATTTTTTTGTGTGTGTATATTTGTTTTTTTTTTCTACTTCTAAATTCATGACCTTTCCTACTGATGTCTTTGATGAAATCGGCAACTTCAAAGAATTGAAACATGTTCTAATTTGAATGAAGACAATCAAATGTCAGATATTCTACAGAATCTAAAAAAGATTCTTCAATGGAAGATATTAGAAATGCTTCATATTAGAAAATTGAAAATTATCAAAAAATCTTATAAGGATAAAAAAAAATCACCAAATCTTTATCACTTTTATAATAAATATTTTCTCAAGATCAATTAAAATAAATATCAAAGTGTGATATTGGGAAAATCCCAACTTTTAAGCATATAACAGTAAAAAACAGGTTTAACACGACATGCAACAAACTATTGTCTATGTTTGTGAGAGGATATATCAAATTGGTCGAGTAACAACCCAAGTTGGGCACAAGGCCTGAGGCAGTTGATAGTGAATGCAATGGTTTTGACTGGGATTTGAACACATCCAATACGATATGAAAATAGCTATATGTAAAATATGTTTTAGTCACTTGTTTTGTGTATATTTCTTGTAAACCTAGACATCCATGCATTAAAATCTTTCCATGAAAAGGTTTAGCTAAAGTAATGTTTTAAACTCATATCTGGGTAAATTACAATATAAAATAGAAGTCGTAGATAATTCTTATTAGTGTTGTGGCTCCATAAAAGGGTCACTGAAAGAAAGACTCTGACAAATGGTGATAGGTAAATGTGAGTGTATTAAAAAGAAGGAAAAGGTAACATACAAAATGGTAATGGTAGGTTTTGGCCATACTTTTGGCTGGAAGATACAACACTCATGATCTCATATGATGAGATGTTTTCCCCGCTGAGCCTAAGCTCAGAGAAGATATTATATTTACTTGGTGAGCATCAACCCAAGTTTGACACAAAGCCATTTTTACGTGCTCTTACCTGGGCATTTTGCATTCGGTGTTACCCTTCATCTAAATGAATGCTTTCCTGAGATAATGAGCCCCATCTGCCCAAGGCAGGTAAAGGTGAATACAATGGTTTTTGACTGAGATTTGAACTTGCGTTCTACGATTCCAGAGTCTGAGCCTTTACCAATGCTCCAACTTTGCTGCCCAAAGCTCGGGGAAGATATATAAGTTTGAAGAGTCTATATGGAGGTGCAATGGGTTAGGTTTCCATAACAATTAGAAAGATTGTTAATCAGCATACAGCAAAAGGCATTTGATTACTGACAACTTCTCAATTATAAGTTTATCCAGGTTTTATTCGTTTAGTGAATGAATCAGTGAAAAACTGACAGTTGCACACCAAAAGACACTGATTGCTAATGAAACTTTAAGCCTTTTTTAGAGAGGGAAAAATGTTTAGATTTGTATGCATGTATACATTATATTCCTGAAATAGAGTTTATGTAAATTAATACTTATCAACACTATTTTCTATGTATGAGCTCAATAGTGAATAATGAACTAAACGATTGTCAAGAGATTTTCATTAAAAAGTATAGTTTAGATTAATAGTTGATTTCTTTTGTATTTATACACACACGTATGTAAATATACATATATGGTGACTGCTTCTTCTTTACAGAAGGTAGCCAACTTTCATGACGTCCAAAATGTAAGAGTTGTCATTACTGATGAGTAACATGTTGTAATCTCACACACACATACATATATCAAAAAATTAAATAGTCATTTACCGTAAATGAAAAATATTTAAACAAAGCACATTTTAAATTTTAAACTAAAATAATACAAAAACCTTTTTAAAATAGTTAATGAATATTTCAGCATTGAAAAATAGATACCTTAAGAATTAATAGCAGCCATGAGATTAAAAAACAAATCATTTTTTTCTCTCAATCAAGGATTACAACATTGAATACTAGAGTTGGTTAGTTTTTTTTTGTTTTTTTGTTTTTTTCTAAACTACACAGGATTTTAAGTAATTGTTTGTTTGTATTAAATTTTTAAGACACGTTTAAGTAGTTGTTAAACAAAAAGAATTAACAACTTTAAACACAATTGTATTAAAAAAGATAGAAAAAAAATAAAGGTGTACAAAAATTTTTAATTCGGATGAAAAAAGGAAAATTGCAAAAACAAAAATATTCTTAAATATAATAAGATTTTTTCTCTTTCCCATTAAAGCTTGAAATAAAACATAACTAATTTCTAATAACATAGAAAAGACAGGAAAGTTTCATTATGTAAATTATCATATTATTTCTTATTAAATTTGTTTCAGATAATCAACATTCACTTGTGAAAAACTAAAAATCAATTTTTCTTTTCACTTTCAATGTTTTAAATATATTCTTAACTTACTAAATTCTTTATTTCTAAAAATATTTTTGGGATTTAATAATGTAACACATTCTGTAAAAGATATTCATCAAGTTATATTCTAAGATCCTTATTTTTACTCTATAACAAAATGGAGGAATGCTCAATGACTATCAATCTCTTTAATTGAGACCTTCGCAAACTTATTAAATACTCACTTTCAAAAAAGATTAGTTTTTAAATGAGTCAAACATTCTTATCTTATTTGCCTTGTATTAAAATCATGTCTATGTACTATTTATAATCATTTCCTTACAAATTATGATATTAGTCAATAACATTTTTTATAAAAGTCCTGTGTTAATCCAAGTTTTTAAAGTAAAACAGAATTTTAAAATATTGGAACTATATTTATGGTTATAGACTAAGATGAATTCAGGATAATTTCATTTGCGTCATTTTAGTTATGTTCAAGATTATTGAAGAAATCTTATTTTTGGAATGATGAAAAATAATTTCTTTTAAATTAAAAAAAAAAGATGATACATCAAATATTTGCGATAAACAAATATAAACAGTTTGTTAGTTTCCTCTTTTTAGGAATAAGAATTTTCAGATGATATTAAAATATCCATTTTAAAATATCCATTTTTCTGCTTTGTAAATGTTTGGTTTATTTCTAAAAAGTCAAATTTAAATAATCTGCATTTTCCTAATTAAAAACTAGAACATGTAATGAATTCATTATAAGCCTCTAAACCTTAAAATTACAGTAATTAACTTATCATTCAAAGATGATTCCAAATCTTTTCAAATTCTAAAACAGCTACTAATTTAATCAGACAGAATGTCTCCTAAGCTCATAAGAAACATTTTAAGAAGAAATCAAAGAAAATACATAGGCAAGAAGAATATAAATTCATTGAATATTTATCAGCTAGGTACGTGCTCATCAGGTTAAGGGGACTTATCTCATGCAGAATTGTTCTATTTTTAAATCTTGGTGTATCTACCCTTAATCTGTCTATGGATGAACTTCTTGAGGTCTGCATGGAAACCATTCAGATAGCACGAAGTCAATCTTCCAACCTGTCATCAAAATAGTCAGGTTTCTCTTTGCTTCTATTCCACCCAACATCATGCAAGAATCTGAATCTGTCTCCAGCTTAAATATTGATTGAAATATTAAAAAGTTCTTTCAAATAGCTTCTTCCGTTTTTTTTTCATTTTTCAAGAAGGATAAAAAACAAAAAATAAAACTAGAACTGTTAAAAAGATAAGGCAAAGTCTTAATCTTTAATCAAAAGAATGATAACTACATAAAAAAAAAAATTCAATATAAAAAAAGAAAAGTAAAAATACATTTTTTTTTTGCTCCATTACATTTGGTTGGCAGTTTTATCTCAAAAACAGAAAAAATGCTAGAGAAATGATAAAATCCTTATTTGCCTGGTTTAAATTGAGACTATTTCTTTCTCTCAATATCAGAAATCTAGTTCTGTAGGCTTCTACTTATAGAAACTCTGCAACAAGTTGACAAAAATCAATTCAAAATAATAATAATAATATATTGCTGAGAGGAGATAAAATCAATTGTAATTAAACCAATGTAAGAAAAAAAAAAAATCAATAATTCCAAGACATTATAAATGTGATTATTCAAGTGGTCAAGAGTTGCAAATACAATTTTAAAAAAATCAATTTTACTGTAAATATTTGTCACTATCAATTAATTTTTTCATTAGATAGACAGAAATGTATGTTTAAACAAAATACATTAGTAACGCCAATATTATTTTGATTAAAATGTATTGCTATAAATTAGGGTTTCCTAAACTATGGGGTTGTTTAGCAAAATCTTGGGGTAGTAAAATTCTAATAATCTGCAGTACGGAGCCGCTGTCTTACAAAATAGACTGTAATAATAATAAATTTTATTGATTGGAAAATTAATTAATTTTTGCATTTGTGATATTTGTAACAAATAATTTGTTTTAAGTACATGTACAATAAATGTTGGGTATAATGCTATCTTTGACAAAAGGTTTTTAATGAAAATATCTGTTGAAACAATGGATTAGATGAACTAAGATATAAACAATAATTAAGTTTTTTTTTATTAAAAGGTTTATAATAATATCTTTAAAACTAATAGTTGTAGAATGTTCTCATAAATATTTTCCAACAAATTTAAAACATAAAATTTTACAACTTTATATGTTATTTTTTTTTTGGTTTACTTAAACTTATTTACAATCTTATGAAATTATTTTTATTTTTTAAAGTTTTTAAGAAAATATATTGAGTTGTTCTAAATCTGAATCCATTCTTCTACATTCAGCATTTTTGCTGTAAAGGTAACACTGATTCCAAAAACCCGGGTAGATGAGACCCATCGACTCAGGGTAACCGATCTAGGTGAAGGGCAACACTGATAACAAAGAGCCCAGGGATGTAATAAGTACATAAACCTGGCCTTGTGTCTAACTAGGGTTGAAGCTAAACCAAGTAGATATATTGTCTACATTCAGCCCATTGAGATTTGCTAAATTGATTAGATGAGAACTAGATTCTCTAATAACCTGATACAAAACAATGCTTATAAAAAAAAGTTATTAATACTACTGCCCATTAGAGGTGACTTTTCTTAACACAAAATCTCTATAATGATTATACTCAATCCTAACATCATCAAAAGGCAGAAAATTTTATTACTCATCTCCATAAGAGATTTAACAGCGGATTAGCTTAACTGATAATCCACACCCTGTGTCATTCAGTAGATAATTTTGGTTAATTTGCAATCATCAGCCCTAATAATCCCCTAAAGCTCACTGACATGGAACAGCAAGTTCACACAAGAGAAACCTTTCTGGATACATGAATCATTGATATGAATTAGTATGAATCTATAAAATAAAATTAGCATAAAATATTTGAAACACAGGTCATCGATGATTTAAATGTTTATTAATTTAGCTTTTTATTACACTTTCATGATTATAATGTGTGCAAACAGGAAATTCAAAAATACAAATGTTTCAATTTAGATTTTATGTATACACTTACAATGGTGTCTATAACATAAAGAGAAAAAAAATTTGAATAAAAGGACTGTAAAAAATAGACTTTATTATAAATGTTGTAGCCAATGCCTCCCAATAAAACACAATAAGAATCTTTAAAAACATTAGAGGATTCTTGTTTTATAACTATAACCAAATTAAACTGATTTAACTAAAGTATAATAAAATACTATTTTAGTTAAGTTAAGAGTTTTTTCATGAAAACAATAGTTATTTTTAAAGAGGGATAAATGTAAAAGAATTGATATTATTTTAATGCAAAATACCCTTTGGTTGAATTCCTCCTTGCAACATCTTATATAAGAAAATTGTATGTTCATTAGATGGTTGTTGAATAGCTTGGGGGTAAGAACTTTGACTGATGAAAATTAAATTGGGTTTTAATCCTAACAGAAAGGCTGCATGTATAATATGTAAAATAGTGAAAAAGGCAATGTATGTAGATGGGTGGATATACATGTGTGTGTATATATATATATATATATATATATATATATATATATATATAATGATGATGTCTGCGCAGATAAGGAACAGTCACTGTAGGCCATTGACTGTGTCTACACTTATTTACTACACACATGTTATCACCAATATTGAGCACAAACTATATAGAAAAAAAAATTTCCATAGATTTATGTATGTGTATATATATATATATATATATATAAAGCAATCTAGGGAAGTTGATACTTCAAATGATTGTTTTTTAATTATATCATTTAGATTTTAGTAAAAAAAATAACTAAAACAAAAACATCTCTCAAAACAGTAATTAGTTTAACCAGACAGTGTAACCAGGCCTTTTCTTAAAAAAATATTTTAACAAAAAAAAATCCATGATAGTCATATATCATTAAGAATAATAAATGTCTTAAAACTTTTGCTAAGCTAGAAATACTCAATAAGTTAATGGCATATTTCGTCTGGCATTTAGTTATCTTCAAATTCTCTAGTATCTTCCAAAAACTTGTCTTTTAACAATTTATTAATACAGAAATTCTAAAAATCAGTAAAAAGATTTTAAATACATGAGTTAAAATTTTTCATATTTTTTTTTATAAAGTTTTATATTTTTCAAAATAAGAGTTTTTAAAAAATCACTATAGGACAGAATTTAGACCAATTCATTAATATATTTTGAGTCTTCGACACATAAAAATTCAAACAAATCGATATAAAAAAAAGTAAACATATTTAAGTCTATGTTGCAACAATGATTAGTGAATACAACCTTCATTTTTTAACAAATCATTCAATGTCTTTTGGTAAAAAAAGTCTTCAAATTATTTAAATCATTTCCATCCACTAAAATCCCTAATAGCAAAACAGGTATAACAATATAAAGTAAATACACACCAGTGTTTTTATGGCAATACATCAAAAGCTTGTTCGTAATAATAACCAAAATTCAACATCTCCAATGTAAAATGAAGAGGAAATAGCAATGAAATAATCTTTTGGTTTGTTTACAACAAATAAGAAATAGGATTGTCCAAAGGAAAACTAAAAGCAGGAAACTAAGAAGAGCAAAATTACAGGGCGGGAAATGAAAAATCCTATGTAGTTGATTCAAGTACATATTTACTGACTGAACAAATTATCTTTTAAAGTTTTGAGATACACACTTTTGCTATGCTTTATAAAACCAAAAATCTTTAAAAAAAAGACTCCATCTAAATTATATACTCTGAATTCTCATTTTAATTTCTGTTTTCACTTGGGTAGAAATTAGAAAAATGAAATTAATATGTTAATGTTTAGACATTTCTCTTTCTATCATTGATCATTAAAGTTATAGAAATTTTTTTTTTCTTTTTCTGGTTGGTTTTGGACATCAAGTTTTTTTTTAAACAATACTTAATGCTGTTGCATGGAAACAAAATTTACAAAGTAAGAATCTAAATAGATTATGTATTAAATTAAATTTACATATCACATAAAATTACATTTATGACAGTTACTAAAGTAATTATCATAAAGAAAGGTATTTCCTGTAAATAATTTAATAGATTCTACTTTTAAATATTTAATTTTTTTTCACATATAATTCATTTCAAACTAAATTTAATACATTAGTTAACAAAACAAAATAATTCAATCTAGTGTGTATGTCTTGCTAAAAATAAAAAATAATCTAATTAAATTTTACTTTTAGATATTGTTTTTTTTTTTCTACATAATAAATCATTTCGGGCTAAATTTTACACATTGATTAACAAAAACTATTTCAAATTCTATTCAGTTATCAAAAATCTAGTTTATATGCTTGAGTATTAATGATTAAGTGTAGAAAATAAAAGAAAAATCTGTACAGCACTGATGGTTCAGTTGGTATAGCATCAGAATTTTATGATAAAAATGATGAAGGCAATCTAACAGTTTGACTAGAATCCAGACATGGGTTTTAATCTTCAGAACATGACATGATAAATACAAATAGATAATTAAACACACAACAGCCTTTATTATGTAGTATAGATTCAACAGTGTATTAATAAGAATTTCTAATTGCCTTTTGTTCTGTTGCAATTATAATAGACTGTTCCTATCCTATAATTACTGTACTTAAAAGATTTTCTCATGTTTCATTGCATTGGGCTGAGATCAAGTTTTTGCAATCCCATTACTTTCACAATGAAGCACCATCAAAAGAATAATCCAAGGCACTGATATTTAGAGAAGCCCTCAATTTCATGGAATTAATCACGTGTAAGAATTAACTCTGCTAAATCAGTGACTTGTTGGGTGCAGATTGAAACAAAAACTTAAAAAAGAAAATAGATAAAACAAATGGTAGTCTAACATGGGACATGATTTTTCCTATTTATAGCATTTGGTATGAAGAAAAAGAGATTATTCATATGAAGATTGCAGGGCTCTACAAATAAATTTACCTTTAGGCTTAGTCAACTGAATATTTTCACATGAGCCAAATAGAAAAGTTACTAGCCAAACTGATGAAATTTCATTTTACTCTGATGTTATAAATAAACCAATAATTTAAAAAACTTAGTAACTGTTTAAGAAAGTATAATCCCTTTCACTTTGAACTACTTTTTCTTCTGCATAAAAAATTTGTTGAATTTCTTAAAACATTTTTTTTTAAACAGCCTTGTTAAGAAAATAGAATATATTGTTCAATTTTCTATTCTATCAAAGCTTTTGTTTGACTTTGCTTGCTTAATTAAAAAAAAAGACATTTTTCACTCAGTACATGAAAGATTGTCTGAAAAAAAAAAATGTTGCTAAAAGATGAGTGTTTTTTTGGGTTTTTTTGTCACCATTTTGAAAAATCCCTTGCAATGTAGAGCCCTGCGTCCATTCAGATAAGAAAATAAATTATGCCTACCTGTTAATTGCAAATACGGTTTGTGTTGTTTTTTTCCTCTATAAATAAATGAGTCAACAATCCTAAGTAAAAATGACAAGTTGATTGTTGGCAACAAACCAGCCAGTAATGATT
>JAUZSX010274424.1:0-14919 GCA_034780655.1 Idiosepius hallami
ATATATAATTGGAGGTAGTTGGTTATTCAAATTGTATTTGAACATATATATAATACTAACACACACACATATTAATACAGATGGATAAGTACACACACACACACACACATATATATATATATATATATATATATATATATATATATATATAAACATATAATATGCACCCATGTATAATGTGTATATACACACATTTACAGACTTATTTCTATTCCTAATTTATATGTATGAGTGTGTAGTTGCACAAGAGCACGTATTATTGCCCAGCAATGATAGGTTTTTAGAAGCATACCTGTGAATATAAGAAAATACAAACAAACATGTTTAATTGTATGTGTGTGTATGTATGTATGTATATAAAAATATATATATATATGTATATATAAAAATATCCAAAGGCCATTGACTGGCTTGTCCACAATATATACACAGGCAGTTATGTGTTCACAAAGATTGATTTATGAATAAATATATATATATATATATATATATACATGGAACAGAAAAGCACATTGATTTGAAGGAAATTCAAAGGCTAAAATTCCTTTTGATCATTATCAAATAATAAACTGAAATATTCCAACCTATTTTGAAGAAAGGAAAATTGCATTAAGAGATCTTGCAAGGGCTCTGTTACTTTTCTTCTTGCCAGTAATTACCCTCAAACATAAAGTTCAAGAGAAGGTGAGCAGGAATTGACACTTGAGATCAAACTGAAGTTGTTCTCAATTCAAACCAGCCCTGCAAGGAATAATCTAATCAAAATAAGGACATTATCAAGTTCTTGGTGTGAATTTTCAGAGAAAAATTGACACAGGGTGAAAAATAGGCTGACGGGCAAAAGGAATGAAATTAACAAAATATCAAAGTCCATTGGAAGGCCTTTTTCTTTTTATAGAAATCGTAATTTATACAAATAAAAATCATTCTAAAAAATCCATTAAAACTTGCAATAAAGTAAAATAATATTTTGAATTAATTTTTTTTTTTTCTTTTTAAATCCTTCAGATGAAGATGAGAACAACAATCAAAAAATACTTATATAATTGATCATAACAAATGTATAAGTATTTGTTGTGAGATAAGAAAGACTTGGTAGTTGTAAGCCAAGCTTTACTCAACTTAAAACCCAAGGTAAAGCGTAAAAACAAGTTAATGTTAGTTTCAAAACACGTGCCGTCATGGCGGACGTCAAGTAAAGTCAGGAACCAACAATCCGACCACTGTTTAGTATTAATACAGAAAGCTAGTAGAGTTAGCAACAACCTCGCCGCTGTTTCGCCAATATCATAATATAACACACCCTGTATAAATTTAGGCAGAATATTGTTATTCAATATTTATCATTTTATTTATTATTTTTAGGAGTCTTTGTAATATTAAGGGCTGTCACATCATTCTAGAAAGTTTAAGTTAGACATAAAAAGGAGATTGTTTTACATAGAAAGAGCATTCCTGTCATGAGAGAACAAAACTTGTCACCCGGGCAGTTAGGTGACGACCACCAGAAGAATAAGGTAAGCCAACACACTCCTAATTTGATGGCTTGACAGCAGATGTGAACTTTTTAAACTGCACCAACAACTGCACCCATTGACACAAAACAGGACTGAGTGAAAAAAAAAAGTGGGACTTCACATATGTTAACAGTTGGTTAAGACAATAAATAAAACAGTATTTCGTTTCTTTTAAATTTTGTATTTTGGGTCTGATTTCCTTTGTGAATAAATTATGGTTAATTAAGACAACATGGATTTTGGTCATCTACAAGATCTTTACTTTAAAGCTTCAGAAATTCATACAATTTAATAAAGAATATTTATCACTGGTCAAATTTATCAAAATAACATTTATTTTCTTAACAGATAAGAATATCAAAATAATAGAATTATTTTTTAATTTCAAATCAAAATTTGATTTATGTTGATATCATCTTTTAGTTTAAGATCAAAGTTGACTTTTGGTTAATAATAAAATCACTTATATATTTTTTCACTCATTTTCCAATTCCATACAATTTCCATCCAATGTGTTTTTAAGATTGAATTTTCAAAGAGATCTCCTCTCATTTGAGAGACAACCAATTTCAAGTCTTTTATTCAACTGACCTGGTTTTCTGCTATAATTTTGCAAAGGTCATACCAGTGCAGTATCAACAAAATATTTATTGATCTCCTAACAGGGAAATATCAGACAATGTTGACTTTGCAAAATGTGTTGGCAATTTACAATAATTTAATATTTTAGAATTAGTGACAAAGTGAAAACAAATCAATTTCTTTTTTAAAGTCATTTTGTTGAATCAATATTTGCATTTCTCGCTAAAACAAATCAGGACTGAATTTTGTAGCTGAGGGATTTAAAGAATCTCAAAATTCATTGCTCATTCTGAGAAACCATTCATGTTAATTCTACCAAACAGGCATTGCAAATACTGTTTACCACTGATCATTAGAAAAGCCTATAAAATGAGTTGGCCAAACAGGAATGATCATACACTTGGTGTTGGTCTTAAGCTAATCTAAAATCAAGTTTAATTTTTTAGAAATCATTTTTTTAACCAACTCAAATATATTAAACTTAAGTGTAAGGAGTTTTAAATCAGAATGTGCAGGTGGATTATTGATAAATGCAGTATTAGAATGAAATGACACAAAGACTTGTCCTTAATATGTTTCATTAGATTCAAAAAAAATATTGGAGTTTAGAAAACTACATAGTGTAAAATTGTAGTGTTTGAATCAATTAGTCTGGCATTAAAATAGGTTGCATATAATGATTATACGCACAACATGATTATACAAACAATAGGATTATACGCACAACATGATTATACAAACAATAGGATTATACACACAATATGATTATACAAGCAATATGATTATACACACAATATGATTTGGTCAATTAAATATAATTTCTGTTTCAAAATATTTCATTTATTTTTCCACAAATCACTTTCAAAAACTTTCATTATTCTTTATTTAATGTAGGGGGGGGGAGAATATCTCTGCCCCAAATAACAAACTTACTTTTTTATAAATTATAAAATAAGCTGATTTTTATCACTTGAAATTCCATTTTTATTAGAAAGGGCCAAGGATGTTTTTGACATTTAAAAATCCATAGAACAGACAAAGAAATAATTTTTATTTTAAATTCTAGAAGAAAATGCAGAAAATTTACTTACAAACAAACAGGTTATAAGTAGGACTGTGATAATATTTTTTTTATTAAAGTATATGCTTATCACATCCCTAGTTATTAAGGCTGTGAATATTTCTAATAAAAGTATGTTGTCATGGCCCTACTAATAAGTAAAGAATCAAAAGAAATGGAAAAAATTACAAAATAGTAAAGTCTGTGACAAGAATAATCTTTAATAAAAGCATATTATCACAGCCTTACTAATAAGTATAAAAAATGTTGTTTATCATTATGAATATTTAAAAAAAAAGATATTAAGTGATACTTTTCATGGTTATATTCAGATAAATTCAAAAGAATATTTACAAATAGATTTCTAAGCCATCAAAGATGTTTATAGAATCTAAAATGTTTATATAATCTAAAATGTTTATATAATCTAAAATCATGTGAAAAGAATTAAAAAAAAACATTGATAAAATGTTTAAAATGTTTTCCTCTTTTGATTGAAATAAAAAAAAAATAATTTTAAAAGAAAATTTGATTCTTGGAACATTTTTGGATATTTTAAAATCTGTGAATTTTATTTTCTGGAAAGCATTTTAAGAAATTAAAAAGATTTATAAAAAAATATAAAAATTAAAAATTTATTGATTTACTTACCAAACAACCAAATGGTGACTTTAAGTCGTGCAATAGATTTCGTGTGAAGAAGTAGATTTAGAAATTCAATTTACGACTGACAACAAATTATTTTTTAAACATTGTTAAAATAAAAATAAAAAAAACTAAATATAACTCATTTATACTGAATCTTGTCTAAGCTACAACTTTCATTCATACAGCAACATACACACACTAATGCCTAAAACAGATCTTTCTTCCTTTTATAGTAACTGACAGTGGCCCAAAGAAAGTCAGCTTGAATAACAAAGCCAAAAGAGGCTCAAATAACAGGAAAAAGAACTGATCCACTTCATAAAGGATGGAAAATGTCCAAAAGTAAAAGACTGATATAATCAAAAATTCTATAGCTATCTATATATGTATGTATGTATATATGTATGTGATTGTGCATTTGTGAACATTTATGAGTTTGTACATCTGTGTGTATTTTGTACATTTGCAAATGTGTGTGTTTGTACATTTCTTAGAAGAGTGTGTGTGTATGTGTGTATTTGAAATTCTAAAGATCTATAGATATTACTGAAGCCAAGTCAAAAATAAAAATATAGTGGTATCTTATTGTAAATCAAATAAAATGAATAAAGAAAAAAATCTTATAAGGTTTTTGGTTTCAATTCTTCAAAAAAATAAATAATAAATCTTGATCCAACTTCAAAGAAGAACAAATTATTTTTAAGTTGCAAATATGACTTTTATTCAAAAGGTACAAAGTAACTAAATTTTTTCTTAAAATACACCAAAATTTATTAAAAGCAAATGAATAGAATTTATTTGTTTTTGTGAAAAAAACAAAACAAAAAAACTGATCATAAATAAATCTTAATCTGAAAATCTAAACTAAAAAAGTAAATTTCTTTAATTAAACCAAAAACACCTTCATCTGTTGGAACAGCAAAAGGGTTATATTAAATTTACTTGGTTGTGCACCAACCCAAGTTAGGCACAAGGCTATTTTCATGTGCTCTATAGCTGGGCTTTTTATATTCAGTGTTGCCTTTTAACTAGATCAGTTGTCCACCCGAGTTAACAAACCTGATCTTCCCAAGGCAACTAAAGGTGAATATAATGGTTTTGAATGGAATTGAACTCGCATATTACAATTCCAGAATCCAAGCTTTTATCAATGCACCACCGTCGCTGCCCAACAAAAGGATTTTATGTCATAAGTTAAAAAAAAAGTAAAATTGAATGATTAAATATAGAAAAACATTCACTGATAGAAATATATTAAATAAAATTCAATTTCAAGTTGCATATACTTATTATATCTAGGTAAACAATGCTTAGTTACAGGTGTTCAGTTGAAATTGAGTTCTTTGATATTTATCTTTACTTAGCTGAAATAGACATTGTTACAATATATATATTGATTGAGAAATTAAAAAAAAAAGATTCAATGTTTTTTCTAAAGAATAAAAGACTTCACATCAAATCAAAAAATATAATTTGGTCCAAAAGTTGGTTTTCAGTTATTACATAAACTATTTAAAAATTCAACTCCAGAGAATCCATTGCATATTAAAGTTTTTTTGTATTTTTTAAGTATTAAACATAAATTGTCTAAGTCTATTAGAAGCACAAATTGACCTCCTTTGAAATTCTAACATTAAATAAAACTGAAAATAACATTAAACACAAAATTTGCTTTTCAAAATATTTAATTAGCCATTTTTTTTTGTTTTTACAATTACTGTTAATTGTGTTTTTTTTTTACTTATCAACCTTGCCCCCCCCCCCAACAACTGCCTATTTTTGTGGGGGCCCTCAACGTCTCGCTTGATATCAAAGCATAGCCCAGGAGGGGAGGCTGCTACAGCACATTTTGAGGAAGCATTGCTCTAAATGCCAAATGTTGATGTGTATTATTCTGCTGAAAGAAAACTTAAACTTTAAATCTTCTTTTGGGCTGTTTGGTAAAATAAAATTCCTTTTATTTTTATGTTTTGTTCTGAAACAAAAATAGTTTGATTTGTAAAAATGTTTCTTTTTATTTCAAATTTTTGTTTAAAACATTATTTCAGTCATGTTTTTTTCTATAAAACAAAAAACACGCGTGTTTTTATTATGTTTAAATTTTTGAGCTTCAAAATCTCTTGTATTGATTTGCTTAGTAATTTAGAAGCAAAAACATCTTTGATTTCAAATATGGAAGAAGAAAAAAGTCATTTTTCTTTTTTACTATGAATTCAAAGTTAAAAAAAATTAAAAAATTAAAAATATAAACAAAAAGAGAACAATACAAAAACTAAGACAAAAAAAAACAAAAAAACTGGAGAAATAAGCTTGAATTCTAAACTCCTTATCCACTAAAGTTAACAAGCCTGTGCTTAGCCACACAGCAGCCCGAATGCAGAAAGCACCTTGCGGCTCCTTTACTCTAAAAAAGGCAACTTGCACAACCACAACATACTATAGGCTTTAATTAAAGATTTACATACACACGCACACAATAGAGAGAGAGAGAGAGATGGATTGATATTTCAACCTATGAATGTGATAATGATTTTCTAGTTAATCCTAATTAATTATTTTGATAAGATCTACAAAGATTTGTGAAGCCATTGTGTCTCATGGCCCCTAGGGAGCTTGCAGCCCCACCACAACTGCAGGGTCTGCGGGGACCCTAAGCACAGCCCTGTTTGGTAACTCCAACTTTTGATTAAAAATTGGGAATCATTTTTTCAAAAACATTCTTTTCGCAGGTTAATAAAGAAATGAATGAATTTCCTTTTTAATCTGATTGAAATGTTTAAAGCACATTAGTTATTTATTCCTGTTGTATTTTGTTCTAAGCACATCAGTTATTGAATAAGAACCAATAAGAATAAAACCAAACGTAATCTGCCTTCAAAGAAGAAATTGAAAATAATTTGAAGAATATGTATTTTAGTTACATAATTGGCTTTTTTAAGTAGCCAATCAAATTAATGCTTAATCAACAAAATACAGAAAGAAGCAGATAGACAAATACACACATATTAAAATATAAATTCACTGTGTAGAGACTTTTTAATTACATGATTTTATTCATCATTTAATCACTCTGAGAATCACTTAGGGATTTTTTAAAGCATTTGAACGGTGTTATACCAAATAAGTTTTCTCTAAAAAAAGATTCCTTTTCACAGACGTTACTTGTCCATTTTTTGGAATCCTTTAGGATGATCATTCTTTCTAATATGTAATAAACCCATTTTTGCAAATAACCCCAAAATTGTCAAAAGTCCTAAAAATTTAACATAATAAAAACATAATTACATAAATAACATTATTACATGAATAAATGTAATTTTTATCATCGAAGTAATTAAAGTTCTGGATGTCGGAGTGATGAAAAACATGTGATTAAAAGTCTAGTGATGATTAATAGTTTAGGTATGAAACATCAGGTGATGAAAAGTCTATACATTATATATATATATATATATATATATATATATATAAATGTTGCTTTGATAGTTTATACAACTAGGTGGTTCGTTGGTTTATATAGCATATTTACTTGGTTGAGACCAACCCAAGTTAGGCACAAGGCAATTTTTACATGCTTATTATATCCCTGGACTTTTTGCATTTAGTGTTGCCCTTCACCTAGATGAGTTAATCTCCTGAGTAAACAAGTCCCATCTGCCCAAAGCAATTAAAGGTAAATGCAATGGTTTTGATTTTATGATTCCAGAGTCAAAGCTTTTACCAATGCTTAACCCTCACTGCCCATTGGTTGCTTTATGTGAACCTATAATATAACCAAGTTATCCAACTTTGGATAGTTGATTGGTTAATTTTGTAAATGGTTGCTTCGTTTGTTGGTTCACTGGGTAGATATTTTGGTGAGTGGGTAATGTGCAAATTTGGTCATTTTAATGCCAAGAACAATTTCTTTCAATAAACTTCATTTTTATACACACATAGATATTAAAAATACTAAGTTGCACTATTTAATCCATAGCTGGAGGGAAGATGGGGATTCATACCTTTCTAAGGGTATTAGTCGACATGTCAATGTAGACAGAATAATTTGGGCTCGAACCTGCGTACTACAGTTCCGAAGTCCGATTGCCTATCCACTGAACCATGTGGACTGCCCCAATGTGTAAATGAATAGATGATTATTTTTTTTATTTGTAAAGTAAATATTTATTAAAGTTTGAATTAATTTGGTTCAAGGCCGTAGAAGACAATTGTTCAGAAAGAATCAAACAAAATTTGGTTTTCAACATTTGAAGGTTCAGTCTTCAAGATATTTTTAAATAAATGAATTTTGGATGTTCTGTTTAAAGAGAGAGGGAGAGAGTGAAGGAAGAGAGAGTGAAAGGAGAGAGAGGGAGGGAGAGATAGAGAGAGAGAGTGAAAGCATAGAGATGGGGAGAGAGAGAGAAGATAGAAAGATAAAAGAAGAGGATGGAAGAGAGGGAGGGGTGGGAGAGAAAGAAAAGAAAGAAGAAAGGAAATAAGAGAAAGAGATAAATTGAATATTTAATTAAAAAGAACAAAGAGAAATTTACTGCTATCTACAAAACAGCCGTGCATTTGAAACATTGCAGAAAATAAAAAATAAAACAATAATAATAAAAAAAAAATGTCTTTTGTTAATTCAATTCAAAAGAAAAAAAAAACCCCAAAAACCAAACTAATTTATCCAGAAAGAATGTTAATAGCTTCCAACATGGAACTGCACAAAGAAATTTGAATTTTGAGAAAAAAAAAAATGGAAAGAGTCTACATATCCATTTATCAATAAACCACATGATACATCCATCCATCCATCCACCCATACATGCAGAAATAAATTTAATTATATTTCTATGCATTTATATAAACTTATTTAATATACATGGTGTGTGAAAAGTTGCTGTGCAGTAGAAAATTCTATACATTTATATAAACTAGTTCTGCTGTGCAATAGAATAATAATGTCTTAATGCCAACAGAGGATATTTCCAAAATTTCCCTTAAAATAAGTTGGGGGGTGAGTGGGTGGGGGTGAGTGAGTGAGTGAGTGAGAGAAAGAGAGAGAGAGAGTGTGTGTGCGTATGTGAGTAGTCAAATCTCTACATTTTTAATCTCAGTTTGGTGGAAGATTTATTTTTTTTATTGTTTTCCAAATTTACCTGTAAAGAACAGCAATTTGAATACCTTAATAACTTTGCTACCCTCCTTCATGGAAATATGATAAAAAGAAATGTTGATTGATTTTTTTAAGGGCTTTTCCATAAAGTAACTCCTTAAAAAATGTATTGTGTTTATACCCTGAATATTATTCAATTTATTTTAAAGTTTGTATGAATTGAATTTATAGTTTGAATATATATATTTATTTACATTTATTCATGTACATCTAATTTCATATTTAAATTGTATATTTTAATTTTCCTTCCACTTTGATATTGTTCAGTTAAGGTAAATGGAACACACAATGATGATATGTACCATTAAATATCATAAAATAAATAAGGAAGTAAAAAAGAATCCTGGGCAACACCAGATACCTTGACTAATCCTTTTAAAACAGCAACTGCGTGGATAACTATTATATATACATTCCTATGCAAGTTTTAAATTTTTACACTTAAGTTATGTCTCACTCATTTGGAAAGGAGCATTTTTCTATTGACTATTGTCCTGATCTTTATTCATATTGAAATATTGAAATATTATTTATCATGTTTTGAAATAATATGAGAAATACAAAACTTTAAAAGGAAAGAACATTATTTTATCTTGTTTACATAACAACAGTCTCTTGTATTGGTTACAATTTGTGTAATAAGATTATAGGGTCTAAGCTTTTACTGCTGCTCCACTTTTGTTGTCTAGAAGGCTAGAGAATATTATATTTACTTAGGGAGTAGCAACAACCAAGTTTGGCATGAGGCCATTATTGGTTGAAACATGAAGATAACAATAAAGAGGAAGACAACACTGAAAACTAAAAACAAAATTTATCAAGTTTTATCACAAAGATTACAAAAAAAAACAAAAAAAAAACTTGTAATTTTAATTGAAGAAAAAATTGTTTTAAATTAATCTACAATCCTTCCAATTTTATAGAAAAAAAAATCAATGTTTTACCAAATTTTTAGCTGGCAGTGTAAACAAACTGTAAAATCCTTGTCTTTGTTAATCTTATATATAAAAGTGAGGATGTCGTTGTGTGTGTGTTTGTGTGTGTGTATGTTTTATGCAAACGCGCACCTCTTATGATATCGTGACCAAATTCGACACACAGGTGGGCACCGGTTAGAAGCGGGTTTTCGCCGATTTTTTTTTCCGAAACTCTTCAAGGGGGTCCCAGGGCTACGGTCCGTGGTTGAAGTTAATGATTGGATGTCACCGTCATTCTTAAAGTCAGGCTGAGGTTGAATGGCTAAATGGCAAGTTGTCCTGAATAACACCATCTGGATGCAGGTAAATAATAGTAAAAAATGGTCAGTGGGCCTTAAGTTTGTTCAGTGGCAAATTAACATTAGCCCACATGAAACCAGCGGACATAGTCCATTTAAAATAACGTTTAGCCAAGAACCCCTAGTTGGACTAGGATCGTCTATCGTGCCAAGATCTGCTCTTAATGAAATTGTCACTAACGAAGATCTTTATTGCTTAAAGTACACATTAGGCAATTTCTGCAGCCTAATATACACATTAGTTTATTAACATTAAGCGAAACATATATATGTAAAAGCCTAAACAAGACAAGTTTAGATATATTTTTTATTTATTAAGACAGAAAATTATACATATAAAAAAAACGTTAGTTCTATTTCTGATATAAATTAATACATTCATTCAAATACTCATGTGAGAAATTTATTCGAACAATTCAATTTTAACGGAAACAATGCGTATTGTTTGAATAAATTATTATTATTTATCATAATCATTATTATCTAAGGGAATGTTCTCGTAATATTATACGTAAATATATTTAATTCTAAAATCCATTGTAGGAATATTCTCTAATTGGCAGTCCTACGACAATGTTCAAAAACTGCCAAAAGGTAAAGACATGTCTTTTCCACAAAAACAACTCATTATTTCTCTTTGGAAATATGGAAGCAGAGAAGAACTTCGAAAAACCTGAAGATTATTTTTACTGCATCTAAGGCAGTGAATTTGGAGCAGTAATAAAAAGTTTAGATTCTACAATCGAATTCCACGAGTTCAAATTCCATTTAAAAAACACTGCATTCACTTTCAGCTCTCTCGGGCAAATGAGGCTCGTTAACTCGGGAGAGTAACTGATCTATATGTAAGGATAATACTTATTCTAAAAAACTCGAGTGGATGAGACTCGTCAACTTAATGAAAGTAACTATTCTCATTTTTTGAGAGTTTATTTTGGAAACTAATTAAAAAAGAGAAAAAGTCCACTTGGCCAAGCGGGTAAATCGTCGAACTTTGGATTGTAATAAACGAGTTCAAATTGTAGTTGTTTCATTTGCATTCATCATTGAACTTATAGCAACGACGTTAGTCTGTTGCATTATATTTGGTCTAATGACCAATGAGGTATGACCATGGAGATTAGAACGTCCCATTATATACAGAGGGTAAATTTAACCCGACTAATCATAGGAAGGTGATGATTCACCCTATATAGAAAGGCAGATTCAACATATTTTCCTACTTCAGTAAATCTTGACTGGAGACCTAACTACAGATTTACCACTGTAATTGATGCTGCTATTACTAATATTACTCTCGTTGCTGTAGCTGCTGGGGCTATTACTTGTACTGTTATAAGAATATTTTTGAAAATCTTAACCATACAATTAAATACATTTTTTACTGAAGACAATATCACACGAGCCACCGCTGTTTCCATACAATTTGATCAGTTATCGTTTTGGATAAATTTCCTTTTCATTTTTCTAAGAATCGATTTGCACCAAACAAAATATCCCTTGATACAAGAACATATAAAAAAATCAAATACTCAAGATATACGAATTTTTATATGTCAACCCATTGTATATATTCATTTATACAAAATGTCCAAAGACTCAGTGAAGAATTGATGAATTGCCCTAGTGTTTCTAGAGCCCAAATATCTGTAATTTTGTTTGTTAACAAATCCGTTAAAATGAAAATAGGCTTCATCTGACCTAATAAACTTTTGCAGAAAATTAGTATCATTTTTGAACAAGTTCTTCCATTTGAACTGCATATTGGACAATTGTTTGAAAATCTTTAGGTCTCAAATGACTTTTTAAACATCCTGAAAATTGGGGTCATTTTGGACAAGTTCTTGCATTTGAACTGCATATTGAACGCTTGTTTGAAAATCTTCAGGCCTCAAATGACTTTTTTAACATCTTATAATTATATATCCTCACACTGAACACATTCTGGTCAACCATATAGGATTTATCATATTTTAGAGCAGATAAAGTAAAATCATTGGTGACATTTCAAGTCAGGGATTGAGACTTTCAATACTTGGATTTGAGCCAGACTTATTGATTGAAAAAAAATGCATGAAAGTGACTCGCCCCAATTTAGCATTAAGAACTTTGCCCTTGGCTCAAGTCTGTACGACGAGATTCCCAGAAGAAAAACTGTTTTCTTCTCGGTATTTTTCACTTCTCTTTCTTTCAACGTTAGAAACAACACAGGACTTCCTTTCAACAAAATGCCATCATCTTTCGTTCTGTATTGAATCTGCATTCATTTTGGCAACAGTTAATTTAAAGGTGCAATCATTTTCAATAAAAGAAAATAACAAAAAAGAAAAAGACAAAAAGAAAAAAAATAGAAAAGTAGAAAATCATAAAGGAGCCAAGAGAGAATAAAGAGAACAAAATGGCGGTTTAAGAAAAGAAAAGATAAAAAAAAGAGGGAAATTAGCGAAGATTGGATAAAGCAAGACTTCCAGATAAATGCGTTCAGAGTTTCAGGTGATAAGCCTTCTTCCTATTCCTTGGCAAGTGGCATCTGTTGATTCTTGGCACTGATATCAGAACTAAAGGATTCAACAACTGACCCACGTTTCAGGCAACGTAAACCACAAGGGCTTTTTATCTGATCAGATAGTATTTTTCACTAACTTCTCTTTGTCTTTCTACATTTTAAGCATTTTCATATCTTTTTAGTTTACTTCTGAAATATTTTTTTTTAATTCCATTTTTTTTAAAGTTTACTCTTTTTCCTTTGTGTTGTTTTTGTCTATTTTTAGATTTGTAATTATTATTTTCTTTTGTAGTCAGTTTTCTTTTTCTGTTGTATTTTTTTATATTTTTTGTTTTGATTATTTTATTTTTTTCTTTTTTAGTCCATTTTTTAGTCTTTATTTTTTTCCTTTTTATATTTCTAATCATTTTTCTGATTTTATTTCCGTATTTTTTGTATTTCTTGTTTTAAATTAATCTCTTTTTTGTCTACATTTCTCTTTTGATTTTTTTCCTTTTTTTTAAAAAAAAATATTTTTTTAATTTAAAGTTAATTTTTCCCTATATTTTCTCTTTGTTCTCTTTTAGATAATTCTTCTCTTTTTTAGTCAATATCTTCTCTTGTATTTTTACGTTGTTTTCATCTTATTTTCATTTTTTCGATTTTATTATTTTTATACTATTTTTTTCTTCAAATTTTCTGTATTTTTTATTACGAACTTTTTTTTCTAATTTTGTGTCATTTACTGTTTTGTTTTTTTAATATAATTTTTATTATTTTATATTATTTTTTATAATTTTTTTATCAACGTTTTTTTTAATCCTCCAACATTTTAAAAATTCGTGTTGAAAAAAAAAAGTATTTTCTTTCTATTTTTTTCTTAATCTTTAAAAATTATTTTTTTTCATTGTTTTTCTTTTTCTATTTTTCTGTACTTTTTCAGGAACTTTTTTCTTTAATTGTATCATTTTCTGTTTTCTTTTTTTTTTCTTAATTTTTATTTTTTTATACTATTTTCTGTTTTGGGTTATGGTATATTTTTCTTTATCTTTTTTATATTCTTTAAGTTTTTTTTTTTAATTTGTCTCTTGTATTGTTTTTTGTCAATTCGTTTTTTTAAAAAAAACATTTTCTCTACTCTATTTTTTAAAACTATAATTTTTTATAAATAATTTATTAGATAAGAACCCAAGAATTACTACAGACAGGCACAAAAAAGCCGCTAGTTTAAAAACGGAATTTCGAATCCGAAATATTACCAAACATTAATCAAATGCATCATACCACCTTTAAAACCTTATATATATATATATATTTTTTTTTTTAATGAATTATAGTTATTCTGAATATGTATTAATATGTAGAGCAAGATAGCCTATATTTATAGTTAGAGTGCCCAATATTAGTAAAAGAGCATGTATAGTTGGCAAGCGTAGACACCAAGTCAACAGCTTTAAGTAAATGCCAATTTTTCGCCTGTCCGTTTATTGTGTCAACGCTTACTTACTCTCTCACATTATATATATATATATATATATATATATAGTTAGATAGATCGATAGATGACTTTGCGTGTCGGTCTGAATAACAGTCTATATTAAAGCTCTTTGCTAATTATAAGTTTATATTTGATATATAGTGTCTTTGGACCCGTGGAACCAATTCAATTTTGTCTACAGCCGGAAATAAAATATTTGCGTGACCCGTAGCGTCTGCTGTGTGCGGGCTAACTTGGTCAGTTGACTAAAATAATTTTCGGCATTCAAAAAAAAAAAAAATTCCAACTGTTTTTTTTAAGAAGGACAACAAAAACATAAATTGAAATTAGCACAAGTGGAGCATAAAGGCAGTCCCCCGATTAAAGCCCCGACTAATTGGTCTGACGATTGCGTAAGTGTGCTACTGACAGTAACCAGTGGCCGTCGTTTTTCCAGGTTTTGGATTTTACCTTTAATCAATTTTTTAACTATATATATACATATCTATATTATTATAAAACTGTACCGATCTTGTTTGTGCCAATATTTGCCCAAACAATTAGAGAGAGAAAGAGAGAAAGAAAGAAACAAAGAGAGAGAGAGAGAGAGACGGACTACACTCTGTTTCTCTCTCTCTGTCACTCACTCTCTCTTTCTTTCTCTAATTCGTCATAATAAAACGTCATAACAAAAACGTCATTTTTTCTATAACGTTTAA
>JAUZSX010274535.1:0-14918 GCA_034780655.1 Idiosepius hallami
TAAATATATATATATATTTATTTATATCTTGATGTATAGGTTTATTTCAGAAACTCTTAAGATGTTATAATCTACTTTTATGGAAAAATTCTTTTAGATTGTTTTTTTTTTCGTGGTACTTCATTGGTATTTGCTGGAGATCTATGCAATTTATTAGCATTAGATTTATGTTGCTATAAAGATGTCATCTTCCCATCTAGTGTAAGATACGGGATTTAGTTATGATGTTATTAAATATTTTATTTTCTATATGTGACATGAAAAATTCGAGGAACTTAGATTCAAGAGGAGATTCTATTGAAAACCCGCCTGTTTGTATCTATTTTACCTCATGTTTTATAAAATGGCACTTTTGTTATGCACAACGTTAAGACCTTTTTTTCCCGGCGTATTTTGTTTTTATTGAAGACAGGGGTATTGCTGGGTGGTCTGGTCATATATATTTTATGGTATTATCTTAATGGTTTCATGGAAAGGAACATTAGTTTCTTCCTCTGAGCTTACCGGCATATCAACCTTTTTAGGACATTTTAATGTCGAAAACAATTATTTTTGATGAACGCTATTTTGTACACACATAGTTTTTTGAATAACAAAATTTGCACTATTTAACCTATAGCTGGAGGGAATGTGGGCATTCATACTTTTCCTTTAGGGTATTAATACATATATGAACGTAGACGGAACAACTGGGATTTTAAGTCACGTATAACGATTTCAAAGTCTATTTTCCTATGTGGCCCTACCGCGGAACATAAGTAAATAAGTTTTAAACATCAACAGAAGTTATTATATTTTTATATGATGGTGTTTTTTATTTATCTATTTTATTTTTTTTATTTTTTTATTTATTTATTTATTTTTTTTTTTTGAGTAGGAAGACCTCTCCTTACTCCTTTGAGATTGGACCAGTATTTCTGTTGTTAAAGAGTTTTTCGCAATATCAGATATCTGAGACTCATGGTCCTCACTCTAAGGAGTAACTCTAGCCCATGCATGATGTTTTTAGCTTGCATGGTCGACCTTTGAGAGAGAGGAGGTAGGGGAGAGGGTAGGTCTCTCGTAAATGCATTGAACTGATCATACCCCGAACAACCGACCAGTCTAGTACCGTAACTGTTATACCTAAGTGGTCAACCACAACCACCTTAGTACTAAACAGGCTCTACGTTGTTTAACTTCGATGAACTAGTGGAAACTGGTGACTCCAACGTGATTTGACCGTTGCTGTTGTTGTTGTGCAGAAAGAAACCAATACCACACCAACCAACCACCTAGCCTTATATCATAATCTTGTAGTATTAGATCTTTCGCAATTTTTAAGATAAAACAATAATATATACTTGGTGGTGAGCAGCCAGCACCAACCAAGTTTGGAACAAGGCCATTTTAAAGGCGAATGTAATGGTTTTAACTGGGATTTGAACACGCGTACTACGATTCCAAAGCCCGAGCTTTTACCAATGTGCTCCCTCTATTGCTCCACCTTACCTTCGCTGCCAAGATAAGATAAGACAGAAAATAAACATCTACTTCACTCAAAAGGGTAACTCCACCTTTGGTGACTTTTATTAATTAATTTCATTTTTTTAGCTTTTAAGTTTTGGAGGAATGGTTACGTAGAGAACAAAGGAAAGCAATATTGTTATTCAGTTCGAAGTCCTTGATGGATTCGTCTCTTCATTGAACTGATTAGTGCACTGCACAGCATAGCAACAACTGACAAGCAACCCCCCAAGCAAAGATGGACGATTCTTATATTTAATATAATAAAACCAGTGTAAAAATAAACAAACATTATCTAAAACTTTTCACTGACGTTTTCTAAAGAAATATTTGTAACAACTTTGGTCAAATTTGCTGGTTTTATTTTAGGTTTGAAAGTTGGTGTGAAGGGGGGGGGAAAGGGCTCAAATACTAAATGACGGTGACGGGGAGAAGTGAAAGTGTGGGTTTCAATTTAGAAGGTGTAGAATTCGGGTATGAAAAGGTCAGGACGAGGCCCGGAACCAACATGAAGGCTGGAGATGAGGTGGAAGTAGAATTAACTGTAAAAAGCTGTAAAAAGCCAAGTCGACATTCAAAGCCGTCACAGTTAATTACGAAGTATATAAAAAAAAAAAAAAAAAAGAATAAGCAAGAAAGAAAGAAAGAAAGAAAGAAAGAAAGAAAGAAAGAAAGAAAGAAAGAAAGAAAGAAGCTCATTAAAAATATATATACAGAGAAAGAAATAATATAAGACTGACGAAAAAGAAAAAACGAAAGAAAAATGATTGAAGAAGTAATAAAATGAATAGAAAGAAAAAAAGAAGGATAAAAGAAAGAGAGAATGAACAAAGAAAGTAAAGGAATAAAGACAGAATTTAAAAAAGAAAATAGAAGAGAAAAGAAGAAAAAAACGAAGGATAAAAAGAAAGAAATAAATAAAGGAAGAAAGAAAGAAATGAATGAAGAAAGAAAGAAAGAAAGAAAGGAAGAAAGAAAGAAAGAAAATACAAGACAGGAAGAAATAGAAGAAAAAAGGAAGACAGGCAGAAAGAAAGAAAGAAAGAAGAATACAAAGAAAGAAAGAAAAATAAATAAAATAAAAGACATGGTGTAGTGAAATAAAAAGAAAAAAGAAAAAAGGAAAGAAATGAACGAATGAAAGAAAGAGAGGAAGAAAGTAATAAATGAAATAAATGAAGGGAATTAAAAAAAGAAAATATACAAAAGACATAAAAATTTTTTTAAGTCAAGTTGAAAAAACGTCAACGAAAGAAAAACGAAAAAAAAAAAACAATAAAAAAAAGAAAAATTAAAACTTTAAAAAATCCGAAAAAAATGAATAAAACAAATAAATAAACAAACAATAAATAAATAAACGAAAGAAAGAAAGTTAAAGAAGAAAAAAAAAGGAAACAAAAACCGAAAAAAAAATAAGATGGAAATAAACGGACAAATAACAAAAATAAATGAGAGTAAAAATGTTCTGGTTGACAGATGCCTTTAAAAAAACAAGATAAAATTCGCTGTGTCACGCCTCTCCCCGCCAACCGATATAGCTAAATAATGGGAATAGAGCCAGTTAACCAAGGATGATGGAAGATTTTTGGGCGAGGGAAAACGACATTAAAGGTTGTTCAAAATTGTTGGGGCTCATCTGACGGATTAACTTGTACTTACTATTTAGAATATTTCGACATTTTTATATTTTGATTGCGAGAAACAATAAACACTTGTGCATAAAAATCCTTATTTATTTTCCTTATAACATTTTCTTTAACTCAGCGACGAGCAGCAGCGACGGTGGAGCAAGCATTCATTGGTAAAAACTCGGGCTCTGGAATCGTATTACGCGAGTTCAAATCCCAGTCAAAGCCATTACTTTCGTTAACTTGGCAGAGCATCTCATCTAGGTGAAGGGTAACACCGAATGTAAAAAGCCTGGGTAAGAGCACGTAAAATGGCCTTGTGCCAAATTTGGGTTGATATTCAACAAGTAAATATGATAAATTAGATATTGTGTGTTCAGAAAGTCACTGTAAGCATTTTATTGATCATCATATTTTTATACATTAATAGACAATGTATATTTAAAATTTTATTTGAGGTTGTGTATATTTATTTGTCTGTTTTGTGTTAGGGCATATTAATCTTTTTTGGACAGCAACGGTGAAGCATTGGTAAAAGCCAAGGATCTGGAATCGTAGAACGCGAGTTCAAATCTCAATCAAAACCATTGCATTCACCTTTAGCTGTCTCGGGAAGATGGGGCTTGTTAACTCGGCAGATCTAGAGGGGGGATAACACCGAATGCAAAAATCCCGGGTAAGAGCACGTAAAAATGGCATTGTGCGAAACTTGGGTTGGTGCTCACCAAGTAAATATAATATTAATCTTTTTTGGTCATTTAATGCTGAGAACAATTATTTTCGATGAATGTTGTTTTGTCAACGCGTAGGCAATTTTATAACAAAATATGCACAATTTAATCCTTGACTGAAGGGAATATAGTGTTCATACATTTCCCAATTGCAGGGTCGACGGAGGAGGGGGGAGGTCTAAGCGCGGCCTTGATTGTTAGTTGAGACAATATTTAACTTAGATATCAAGATTCTCATCATAGAATACACCACGTCATGTTTTCATTGGTTCGATTTGTAATTACGAGTTAGAAATTTACTCTCGGTTATTTCTTAAAAACAAAATTCCCTAAACCCAATTGATGAATGCTATGTGTAAAGCTAAATTTACTGCAACTGTATTTTCAGATGTTAAGTCATAAAAAAAATTTTATACTTGAATGACACAGACACATTTTATCACTACCTAAGATCGCCTGATTTGAGGAGTTATGTGATCCTATTTTCCCTGTTTGTGAAATTAACGCTAAAATATATTTTTTTCTAATTTTAAAAAAGTTAGTTTAACTTCTAAAATGTCACTCGGGAATGAGGTAAAGTTTTTGGTTTCTCCTCTGTAACGCAAATGTAAAAAAATGTAAAAGTTAATGTTTTCTCCTTTACGTCGTAAGCAGAGAGATTAACGAAAAGTCATTAAAATTCCTTTTATTTTATTTCTCTTTTTTCCTTACCAGATTATTTTTTTCTTTTTTAAATTGAAAATGCTATTTCTTTTATTGTGGTTATAAGCATTTTTTCTTTGTTTTTTTTTTGTTTTTTTTTGTTTGTTTTTTTTTTCATTTAAAAGAAGAAAAAAAATGTTCCGCTTATAAACACAGGATCCAATCTCTTTCCAATATGGCGTCGGAATTCTATGGCCCTCCCTAAAAATTATAGCCAAGCGAGAATACCTAAAGTTCTCAGCTCTCAGATTACAACATTTGTTTTTGGATATTTTCTTTCCGGCATTTTGGTGACATCTTGAAACAATTCTGTCTTCAAACTTCTTTGGATAAAACAAAAATATATTATGTTTTTGAAAGGCGGGCTCTGAAAATGGTAAAGTAAAGAAAGTTATGGCTTCAAGACAATGTCTTTTCCTTGGAGAAATTGCTATTAACCAAAAAAAATCCAGTGGGAGAAGAATCTGAACAAATGCTGCTAAGACAAAACATATTAGCAAAATAAGGCTTTAATGTAATTTTTTATAGTAATTTTTAATTTAATATTACCAAGTGATGTAAAACTCTGATTACAAAATCTGATTAAATAATGAAACTAAATACATATCTATGTATATATAGGCAACGACGGTGGAGCATTAGTAAAAGCTCAGGCTCTGAAATCGTATTACACGAGTTCAAATCCCAGTCAAAACCATTTTATTCACTTTAGCTGCCTCGAGCAGATAGGGCTCGTTAACTCGGGAGGGCAACTCGTCTAGGAGAAGGTTAACACTGAATTAAACAAGCCCAGGTATACAGAGCAGGAAAAAAGGCCTTGTGTCAAACTTGGGTAGGTGGTCTACCAAGTAAATATGATATATGTGTATCTATAAAAGTAAAATAGTGTCTGTGTGTGTACATACAAGTGATCAGTCATTAGCAAATCCCTCAGCCAATTTCTAGTCTACAGACTTGAAATTTGACATATATGGTATACAAATTTTGGGCTACCTTTCTAATTCGTTTTTGGCCGGTAAATAGTGGTTAATAATCAAAGTTTTTTTTTTGGTACCCCGATATTTAATGAGGGGAACCTATGTTTTGAGGCATGTTCGTTCTTTCGTTCGTTCGTTCGTTCGTTCGCGTTTTTCTCTTTAACCATCCGTCCATTTTTTCTGAAATTTTGCATGAAGTTGTAACTTCAGACAGGTTAGAAAGTGACATTCTCCAATTTTTGAAAAAAAATCTCTTTAGCCCCCGAGGGCATAAAAATACCCCCAAACAGCCAAAAATGACCTTTTCCGGCCCATAACTTTTGATCCATCCGTTCAATTTTTTCTCACCTTTATTATAGATAATTTTACTAAATCTTGGTTAATAAACCACTTGGCTTTTTTTACTTTCGAATTTTGAAATCATCATGTCATAATCAAAAGACTTGAGACAATAAAATTTATTTATTCAATATAGTGGAGTTGACTATACTTAATCTATTGACCAAGAACGAAAAGTAAGAGTAAACCTTGAAATGTATTATTTAGTAATTACTGAAGAAGATTGTATCAGCCGAAACGTTGTAAAGATAACAATAATTGAGATGAGTACAATAGTCCCTATATTATATCATATGTATCTTTAAAACTAATGCTAGTTATAGAAAATGAATAATAATGAATAATAAAAGAATGATTGTCCAATGTTTTTATTTCTTGCGTTTGTTATATTAAATTAAATAAATAGCTCTATCTTAGGTTTTTTTCAATTTCAATGCATAGTCATAAAAAAACAGAAGAATTATTGGCCTAACTTTGTTCTCACAAAATTAGTTAATCAATTATATATTTGTGTTTAGCGGCCTCTCAACCTTTGAAGAGTTTTTTAAGACCAGAAACATTTTACTCGACACATAAATGTTAGTAAGTTTGTTTGTTTTTTTGTTTTATTTTTATTTATTTTTTTTATTTTTTTCATTTTCTTGTGTTTTCAGAAGGAGTGTAAGTTTTTCAGGGCCCGAAACCACTTTATACATATAAGACACTTCGGAAAAAAAGCCATTGTTAGTTCAACAATAATAATACCTTGATAAATCTTTTTTTGTATATATATAATAATCATCTATTTAGGATACCATTTGAGGAAAGATAAATTTCAAACATAACAAAATGATATATATAAATATTACGGTGGTTCTTTGAATATCACCGTGTGAAATATATGTTTTTTTTCTAAGCTGTAAATAATGCAATTCATGTCTATGAATACAATGAAAAATAAAATAAAGTATGTCTTAGAAAATCGTGTAAATCATGCTGAGTATTTACGAAACTGTGACAAAGATAAATGCGTTGGAAAATGATGACCATGTGTGAATTAAGATAATGTTTTTTTGGCCTAGAAAGAGGAAAATGTTAATTTTTTTAAAAAATTTATTTCCCTTGGGCCTTTAATATAACATTTCAAGTCCACACTCAACTCCAGAGCCGTGCTTAGCGCTCCCCTCACACCCTGCAATTGCAGGGGAGTGCAAGCTCCCTTGGGGCTTCACAAGACTCCTTTGCTTCACAGATCTTTTGAAATGCAGCAAAATAATTAATTTTTAGCATTAACTAGAAAATCATTCTCACACTTATATGTTGAAATATATATCTATTAATCTATCCCTGTCTCTGTATTTCTTTCTCTCTCTGTTTTTCACTATATTTGTATAGATATGTATGTATAGTCTTTGATCAGAGCCTCCAGTATTTTAAGGTGTGGCAAGTTACCTTTTTAGGGTAAAAGGCCCGCAAGGCACATTCTGCTTCCGGGCCGCTACGTGGCTAAGCACTTCACTGCTCAACACTTTTATGACAAAACTTGGGAATCCTGAAACAGCTTTTTTTTCTTTCATAACTTGAATTTTTTTTTGTTAAAACCTCTACAAATTTTTCAACTATTTTTTATGCTTTTCGTATGATATGAATCTGAAAAAAAATACCTTTGAACCCTGACCTTAGCCGATATTTTGGCCCCTCATGTTCGAATAGGGGCGTTCGGGATACATTCGGTGAGACGGATGTTAAAACCTCTACAAATTTTTCATCTAATTTTTATGCTTTTCGTATGATATGAATCTTAAAAAAAATTACCTTTGAACCCTGACCTTAGCCGATATTTTGGCCCCTCATGTTCGGATAGTGGCGTTCAGAATTCATTCGGTGAGACGGATGTGGAAGATTCGTCTTAGCCAGATGAAACATGCTCAACCTTTAGTCGACCCTTCTCAAGAGGACACTTCGCTGGTTTGGGCACGTTTTCCGCCGTCCAGAATATGAATTCGTCCGACAACTGAGGGCACCCGAGGCTCCTGTAGGAAGGATGAAATGCAGGGGAGGCCAACTAAAGACGTGACTGATGACGATCAAAGCAGACATGGAGATTACCTCCGGCCCTCGAGTTTCTGGCGTTTGTCGTTGGAATTGCGAGTAACTGACGCTTGCTGAGGACTCGGCTGCCGACCAACGGTGTTGGGTCACTCTTACGCGGGACGTGGTGAATTCAGTTAGAGCCGGCTCAACCCATCCTGGGTGAACGCCGTTACAAGTACAAGGAAGTAAGTACCTCATGTTCCTCTAATAGAATGGCTCTAATTACCTAGTTTGATGGTTTGGATTTAGCGTCTTTTGCCTTTCGTCGCCAATTTATGAGCCCTTAAGGGGTCCAGAGGATTAACCATTTGTTCACATATTTATGAATGGATAGATCTAGCAAAGTAGAATATGTGCATTAAGAATTATTTTTTTTTACTTTTGATTAAAAAATATCTTTACTCCACTAAACATTTTAGGGATAAAACAATTCAATATAATGTATTATGAGTCAAATGTAGATAATACAGTATAACTTCATAGGTCGCCAACTTAACTTAATGTTCTCCTACCTTGTCACATTTTTAGATACCCTACCTGCTTTGATGTAAATTTAGACACTTTATTAAAATGTTAATCACAGCTGGACAAATATAATCATTTGCTTTATCAAACAACTTTTTAAAATGTTTTAAACATAGTAATAGCCATAAAAAAGGGTAACATTTTATTTTCTCCACAATATCCAAGGCAATACTATTAATACACTGCAGTTTGGTAAATGAGGGCATATATTCGGGGCAGTAACGGTGGACATTAAGTAAAAGCTTTGGCTCTGAAATCGTAGTACGTGAGTTCAAATCCCAGTCAAAACCATTGTATTCACCTCGGGCAGATGGGGCCCTTTAACTCGGGAGAGCAGCTCAAGTGAAGGGTAACACCGAACGTAAGAAGCCCAGGTAAGAGCACGTAAAATGGCCTTTTGCCAAACTTGGGTTGGTGCTCACCAAGTCAATATAATATGATCATGTTTTGTGGTCTATTAAAAATTCTGAACATTATTTTATACATATATTCACGGAAGAACTTGAAATAATGCATAATGTGAATCTTAAATAATATTTATCGTAGTAACCCCTGAACCCTCAATTAATGGTTTTTTATTCCTCTCTAGTCTAACTAGTCTAACTTTCTACCTTGCCAGTTCCAAGTATGACAACGTAAGAGGTTTTAGTGCAATTGATTACTATTTTAATATTTTCCATCAACCCTTAGACCTAGTGGTGCGTTTGGGCAGCAAACTTGTTTTTTTTACTATTTCCCTAGCTCACTTGTTTTACAAAAAAGAGTCGCTAGCCCTAAGATCAACCCCCAAACTAAGAGACCTTTTGCGGGCATTTGAAATCAGTGTTGCCCTTCACCTAGATGAGGTACTCTCCCAAATTAACGAGCCCCACCTGCCCGAGGCGGGTAAAGGTAGATGCAATTATTTTGACTGGGATTTGAACTTGCGTAATACGATTCCATAATCCGGGCTTTTACAAATGCTCCACTTCTCCAGTTGGTAAAATATTTCAATATAATCCTGTCACCTAAATTATAAGAAGATGAAAGTGTCAAATAGATGCACACGAGATAATTTAATTAACGTACGTTTCTATAAAACGTTAAATAATGGCATGATTTTTTCGGTCCAGCATACATAGTAATTCCTTATATTCCATTGTATTGAGCAGTCGACGTGACCCAGTGGATAGACAATCGGACTTCGGAACCGTGCTACGTGTGTTCGAATCCAAGTTGCTCCATCTACGTTAAAATGTTGACTAATACCCTTGGGAAAGGTATGAAGCCCTATCTTCCCTCCAGCTACGGGCTAAATAGTGCAAGACCTCAACGGTGGCTCTAGTGGATGATGTCCATAGCGGCACAACGGCACTGAAGGCAGATTGAAGGCTGCAACAGAGGATGGCCTCCAGATGTTGTAGTTCTCTCCATCCCATTGGAACCAGGTCCTTCTCGGCCAGGGGGCCGTTTGTTGACTGCAGGTGCATCAGTCTCCCCCACGTTAACAGAGCTCACGCACAGGCGTCTTCCCAAACGTGTCCACAGAACCAAGACGGAGGACAGTCATACTCGACCACGAGTGACCGCCAATAATCAAATGATATAAAATGATCAGGCAAACAGACAAAGGGCGCCTACTGGAACAAAAACAATTCCTATAATCGACCATAGATTGTAGTTTTCAAAATAGTAAAAGTTTGGATCTTACCAATTTATCCACCCTCTCCAAAAAAAATAAGAAGAATAAGAATAAAGCAAGCCTTATAATCTACTGGATTGTCTACCCAGACTCTTAAATTCTTTCTCTTCTCATTGGTTCGCGTCTAATTTCCCCAAAGACTTTGTATTTTACGTTTCACATCGGCGCCTGTCATTTCGATGCGCTCGGGTAATTCGCAAAGCGAGGAGACATTTGATAGAGTTCCTGCAGACCATGAAAAGTGGTAACTGGCGTTATCAGTTAACCTTGACTTATGTAGATACAACTGATATCATAGTTTTTTTAATTCTGATCGATGGATAATGTATTGATTTGTTTTTATACTGGGAAGTGAGGGTTGTTATGTTTTTATTTTTATCATAGGAAACAGGATATTACGAACGGTGAATGAAAAAAATATGTCGAAGGTCAGGATTAGGCTTGGAAAAAATACTGTGCAAAGGAAATTTGGGTGTTAATGATGCTTGAAAGAAAAAATTGTCATATCGGAAGGTAGATGTCAACAAAGGGGTGTATAAAGATGAAGTACGAAGAAGTAAAAAAGAATATAATTATTCTCTTACTTCTTTTTCTTTTTCTCCTGTTAACTCTTTGAACTCTCATTGGCCGATATATCGGCCTTGATGACATAAGTCAAATGAAACACACTAATATATTGACTATAATATTTTCTTTTGATATAACGGCTCTGAGTGTCTACAGGGTAATGTTGATAAGTCAGGTTCGAATAGATAGATTTTGTGATAATAATAATAATAATAATAATAATAATAATAATAATAATAATAATAATAATAATACATTGAATGAGGTGGAGGTGGGCTTGCAGTCTAGGACTACAAAGTATCCCGATATACTGGAGCAACAGAAGAGACTTATTGTCACTGAGCGGTCAGTAATCACCGCCAGGCGTTGGCGGAGTGACAGGACTTTGTTAAAAGTGTAAATAGACTCATTGATGATGTTGCCCGATTCAGTGTTTGACAGGAATGGCACGGAGCCTGGTTGAGCTCAGAGGAGACTTGTAGCCATGGTGTTTCTAGGAAGAACCACTGGTTACTGAGTGAGCAATTTTGTTGGTGATTCCATAAAAGAAGCAGGAGAAGAACTTAGAATTATACGTTTATTAATAGATGTATGCAGACAAGAAGCACACAAGGACACTAACAAAAAGTTAGTTTGTTTGTTTTGTACTTAACAGCATATCAACTTTTTTAGGTCATTTTAATGCCGAGAACAAATACTTATTATAAACGTTATAATTCTTTTTTTGCGCATCGATCAATGCCCGCAGAAACTTAGAATGGGGTAGCCTTAAAAACTCTGACCGTTAATAGCGAACAAAAATAGGTCACAGACAGACAGGCTGCTTTTTATATAATAGAGCAGAAACTGGTGAGGCATCAATAGTCACTTTTTGATTAATGATGAATACGTATTAAATATGTCCGTCTTATAGTGTGTCTGTTTGAAGGAGAGGAAATACCAAATCAGATATCTGATTTGTAGTGTTAAATCTGATTAAATCAAGTGTTCAAAACAAATAGATCAGAGGAAACCGCTCTATGGGGCAAGCTATGGTTCACTGCATGATATACTTTTATATTTACAGAGGAATAAAAATAGAATTGATGGAATTTGATCCGAAGTAGATTCGATTTGTTAAAACAATTGACTGTTAAGCTTACTAATGTAAAAGATACTTGTCTCAGAAAGATTTGTGCGTACTGTGACTAAATAAATAAACTATTTTCTTTATTAGGTATTTTTCTATTTGATGATAAGTAATAGTTACCTCCCCCTTTCATTGGAACATGAAAAAATCCAATACTTTCCAAATTTAATCTTTCTAATCTAAATAAAACATTTTTAAGAAACTTGCACCGGCGCTTTTGTAGAATAAGCAAATGGAGAATTTTGGTCAGAATATTTTTTCTCTCAGGGACTTGCACCAGTTATAAAGCAGCAATTTGATCGGCTACTGAAATAATCATTGATTTTATTTTAAATCATTGATTAAAAAACACCTAAAAACCCCAAAACCTATGTTTTATCATTTATAATTATTAAAAAAGTATTTAATAAACAAATCTATATTTTTTCATCTTAATTTTCACTTTTGTTTCATCTTAATTTTTAATTTATTATACAATAATGACGACAATTTCATTAACCAACAAAATTGCTGTCTTACAATCGGTACGAGTCCCCGAGCAAAAAAAATATTCCAGCCAAATTTCTCCATTTGCTTGTTCTGAAAAATGACCCTTACACCGTTCCATAAAATGTTTAATTTTCAATTTCCGATAAAAAAAATAATTCAAGGGTCGAAATTTCGAGCACACACTTAATGCTAGTCGTATTACTAAAGCTAAACAACTTTAAAAACGTTTATGCTCTGTACTCCTAAATGTGTCTGGAGAATTATGCAACTTAGTTACAGAAAATAAAACAGTTAAAAAAATAAGCAAAATGAAAAAAAAATATATATTTATAGATAACATTTATTATAAACTAGAAACATTGCACGGTTTTACCCTTTAAAATTTTCTTTTAAGCACAGAGAAGATAAGAAGAAACGTTTTTAAATGATAAATAAATCAATAGCGGAGAAGCGTTTTTGAAATTTAAGAAATAATATTTAATTTCCAAACACGAGGCGTTTTTGAAAGAAAATTCCTTTAACAATTAGTATATATAACAATTTAACAATTAGTATTTTCATTTTTATTAAAAAAAAGATTGAATATCTTCCTAGATAATTGGCTTTCCTAATTATCTTAGCGGCAAGTCTTCGGCACCGGGCAAAGCCGGGCAATACTTCTTGCATAATATAACAATAACCTAATTTGTTCAGATCCCAGGCAAAACCATTACATTCACTTTAGCTGCCTCGGGCAGATGCGGATCGCTAACTCGGGAGACCACCTCTTCTAGGTGAAGGATAACACTGGATTAAAAAAAGCCCAGGTATATAGAGCACGTAAAAATGGCCTTGTGCCTAACTTGGTTTGGTGCTCTACCAAGTAAATATCATATAACAATAACCTACAATTCATTAAGGCTGATATAAAACAAGCTAACAGTTTTTTATTGATTCAAATCTCATTTTAAGTAATTCAGTGTTACCCTTCACCAAAATGAGCTGCTCTCCCGAGTTAACGAACCCCATCTGTCCGAGGCAGCTAAAGTGAATGTAATGGTTTCGACTGGGATTTGATTAAATCGTTTATTGTTATATTTATTGTTATATTTTAAGAAAATCTAAATTTCAGAGTATAATTGTTAATACATTTTTAATTTTATAAGGTGTAAGACCTTGAAACGAATGATTTCAGATATCATGAAGGAATAAGACTGTGAAATATTTTTACCCAAATTTCTATAGGAAAGAAATAAATTTTAAAAAATGGCAAAAGAACTTGAAAACGGAATTGTATTACTCTGTTTGCAAATATATTTCGTCTGGCTTATGTAATTGGAGATTCCCTGTTGACATTATTTTATTTCGAATGTGGGAAGTGGCAGGATAATTTTTGCATTTATTACTTTACTTTCATTTCAAAAATTAAGAAGTAGATAAAGTATTTCAAAAAAAGAATATATACTTATATATACTTATCTCAGCTTAACCTGCTTCAGGGTCTAAACTTAGCAGGAACTACCGAGAGAAAACCCTACAAAACAAGGAATTAGATGTAAAGAAAAATAGTAATTTATGTAACCGAATTTAGAAATAAGATACGTAAATGTATGGAAGGACATTACGTTAATCGATAAAACTTTTATTTATTTATTTGTAATTCGTTTTTCTAAAAATATTTTAAACTGATGTTATGATAATCGAAGAAGAAAATGATTTTGGTTTTATTATCACGAAAAAAATATTTAGACAATTATAATGGAAATATGTATGTGAACAATTTCCAACGGTTCTGGTATATGTAGTATCAGTAAAAAATAAGAATCACCTATTGAAAATATACAATGTAGATTATATTTATTTATATGCTGCTTATCATTTCCATTCTTCTTTTCAGTGTTTTTATAATTCTATCAAAATGCAGATATACAAAATTAGAATAGATTTTAGAGAGATTATATATAATTCTTTTTTTTAAATAATGTTCGGTTTATACAAAAAATATCAGAATCTATCTGTTGAATTTCCCCATAATTATTTATTGAAATAAGCCAAACCTAAAAATGTCTACATTTGCTTTATATGTGATTAAGTCAATTCACTAGATTAAATGAAAATAAAAATAAGACAGCAGACTATTCATTTAATGAGTATATTGGCGATAGGTTATATTTATGTAATTATACTCATACAAAAAATACACATATATGTGTATGTGTGTACATACTTCGGTATGTTGTATAACCCAGTACTACCTGACGCATAGTCTGTTTACCCACGAGTAAACTGGTTCTCCCAACAGTCTGTCTGGTGAGAGGGTGGCTAGTCTCCAAGAAGGATTAAAAACAAGACCTTTAAAAGGGCGGATGAACCCCTTTTTGGGTTCAACGGTCAACTAGCTCCATGTATTTATGTATATAAATTTTAGGCGCTTTTGCAGAACAAGCAAATGGAGAAATTTGCAGGAATATTTTTTGGGTGGGGAACGGGTTATAAGACAGCAATTTGATTGGCTAATGAAATGAACTTAATAGTGTTAACCTAAACCCAAATCCTAAACCCTAAACATAAACCTAACTCTAAACCCTAACC
>JAUZSX010274646.1:0-14916 GCA_034780655.1 Idiosepius hallami
GGGTGCGATATTTAGTGATAATAGTTCAAACTGCATATGAACACCCATAGGTGCGAAAATACACTAATACCAAAATTTCTCCAAAATGATTGTGTTTATAAATGAAAAACAGTTTCACAAAAAAAGTGAAAAGTATAAGATAAATAACTGAAAGTATCTTTAAATCAAACTGAATTAGATTTGGTTTGAACTCACCTCCGTTTGCACAGTTGAATTTGATACCAAAATCAGCTTTTGGTCCTCCAGGATTGTGACTAGCTGTTAAGATAATTGCACCATTTGTTTTATGTTTTCTAATAAGACATGATACGGCAGGTGTTGAAAAAATTCCATCAACCCCCACAATCACTTTAGACACCTAAAGTAGAAAAAAAAGGAAAAAAAAAACACAAAATGAAACAAATAAAAACCTCTGCAATATCTCCAGGATTTCTAAAATAATAGTCAAATAAAATAACAGAAAGAAAGACAAATAAGTATGGAAGAAGATAATTCTGAAAGCATAGAAGACTAATATATTTTTGAAAAATAAATTCTTTCAAAGATTCCCTTCTAAAAAGAAAATGTCAGGAATATAAAAAAGATAGAAATATCAATACTAAATTTTTTTTCAATTTCAAAAAACACAAACACAAAAAAAAGAAAAGAATAAAAGTATCAAAAATAGGAGATGACAAATAAAATAAAAGATTAACAAATTAACAAGCTATTTTGATCAGATTAGAAACTTTTATGTAAATTAAAAAAAATTCAGGTTCAAATTGTGTTCTGGATTTAGTAAGTAGTACCAAGCTAGTGCTATCTGCCACATTAATTGGTCTATATATGTATCGGACACTCTGATCGATCTTGCAGCCTCTTATCCAAAATAGGTGTTGATAATTAGGATAAAAGTCGGAGAACAATGAACATTGTCTGAATAACTTTGGTTCTGAAAATTGGACCATAAACAAAAAGTGAAGCCTGGGAGTGATCTGGAGGTATTGTTAAGAAGTGGGTCAAATGAGCATGCATTGGCTGTTGATTTGGGTTAGCAGGTTAAATTCCAAAGCCTGGGGATCTCGATACAAAGTGTGCAAGCAAGCGGCTATTACACGGTGTAGACATTTAGAATGAAGTCTAAGAGAATTGGATATATTCTCGGTTAAAATATAAAAAGACAGTTCACAGTAAAAATAAATCTTCCCAGTCAGCGTCCATTCTGGTCGTAAAAATAACAACAATTACAATAACCAACAACACCCTACACGACCGCTGTCACCGTAAACTAGTAATAATAATGCTCTAACAAGCAGCTGTCAACTGCTTGCAAAATTTACAATGAGAGAGAGAGAAAGACATTTCCTTGTGTGTAAAGTAGTCAGTGCAAGTAAGAGAAAGCTGGCACTTGAATTAGTTTGAGAAATAAATTTTAAAAATATTTTTATGCCATAAAACAAAGTTGCTTTGTCAATTCTTTCATCAACCTTTACACCAAGTGGTGCATTGGGTAGCAAATTTGTATTTACTGTTTCCATAGCATACTTGGTTTTACGAGAAAGAGTCGCTAGCCCTATGCTAAACCCACAAACAGAAGGACTGTTTTAGGGCTTTTGAAATCAGTGTTGCCCTTTACCTAGATTAGCTACTCTCCAGAGTTAATGATCCCCCTCTAACCAAGGCAGCTAAAAGTAGATGCAATGGTTTTGACTGGAATTTGAACTTGTGTAATATGATTCCATAGTCCACGCTTTTACAAATGCTCCACCACACCACCTTTGTCAATTCTTTCCAGCCTTAAAATTCAACCTTTAACCCAATAAAAAAAAATTTAAGGATCTGTTAAATAATTGCAGTGTTATGTATAACCATGGCCTACTAATATATATTAGTAGGCCATGGTATAACTAAACATTCAGCCAGCAGATTAACTCAGTGGCTAGTCTATCAGGAGGATAAAAAACAACACTTTCAAAGGAAGCATAACTGCATGAAGAATACCAGGTACTGTATCTCACGCAGGAGACGGAAATACCTTGGTTAGTATCTGGAGGCACAGTTAAACCACTGGGTAGATGCACCTTTAGTCTTTGGTTAATGATTGTATTACAATAAAAACACCCTCAATAGCACTAGCGTAGCATTGAGTATTCTGCTCTGGTCATCCAGGTTGGGGGTAGAATAGGGCCAACAACCCAATTCTGTTAAAAGAGAAAGTTACACAAACCACAATAACAGCAAAAAGTATTGTTGCGGCCCTATGTTCTTCAAGAAAATCAAGAGGCTTAATCATAGCTGCATGAGTCCATTACGGTCGAATAATAATAATAATAATAATAGTAATAATAATGCTCAGACTCCATTTAGTTGTATTAAAATAAGGAATATACATTTTGGATAGAATATTAAGTCCAATTGAATTTAGCCAGTGATTGACAGTCTGTGAGACTCTTTTTTTCGTACCAACTTTAGGTTCTAAAAACGGCTGCTGGCTTTTATGCAGAAGCTATCTAATTTTCATAGGAGCAATGAGTGTTTGTGTTAGTCTATGTGATCATTGGAAACCAAAAATTGTGAGCACCACCATTTTGGTTTTCCCTTCTCCCTCTTGATTGGACAATGCGTAAACTCTCAAACGCTTTGACATTGAGTTATTTGTAGCATTCATATATTTTCATTCATTTATTTACAGAAATATAAAATAAATAAATCAAGATAATAAATATACTTGGTGAGCAGCACCAACCAAGTTTGACTCAAGGCCATTTTTAAGGTGAATACAATGGTTGACTGAGATTTGAACTCGCATACTATGATTCCAGAGCCCAAGCTTTTACCAATAAGTAAGATAAAAAAAAAAGTTCTACTGATATGAAACAGAAGATTGAATAAAGAGGCGTATAATTGAAATGTGTTTAGAAGTTGAATAAAGTTATGTGAACATAGATAGGTATGACAGGACATGTCGGAAAATTGTTAAACCTCCCTTTGTTTAAAACATCGATTGCATTATGTATAAATAAATAAATTCACTTTTAAATGTTCTCATCCTTTTAAGTAAATATTTTTTTAATAAATAATTGTGGCTTCAATGATCGGTGAGGTAAAAAAAAAAATTATTCAAACGACCTGTCATACCTAGAACATAGATGTGCATGCAAGGAGAAGTATGAGAGTAGAGTTTTCTCTGATTTTTTGAGTTACTAGAAAATGTAATATTGGGTTAGTGTGGGGGATGTATAAGAGGAAGGGTGAATCAAGTAAAGTGAGGAGACACATAGCATATTGTTTAAGCTAGTGTTAACTGTTGTTGTCAAATATGCAAGTCAAATTTGATTTTTCCTTGCTAATTGTTAATCCTTAGATTTGATTGCATCTAGCAAGAGAGGTTTTTTCTGCTTAAAATCTCATGGCCAATTTGTATAAATATTCACTATTTAGAATGCGTAGGAGCACTGGCATAGCTAAAGGGGAGGGGGTGATCCACTCTGGGTTATAGCAAAGGAGGGGTGACAATGTCATCCTAACAAATTTTTTCAGCCAGGATAAGGTGCAAAAATACTCTGAAAATATGATTTATTTATCATATATTATTATGGAATTATATGGTGCCATGAGAGGGTTTGAATCTGAAGAAAAATCTAGTTTTAGGTTTTCCCTATGTTTTTCTTAATTTTATTTATCATATATCATTATGGAATTACATGGTGCCATGAGATGGGTTTAGTCTGAAGAAAAATCTAGTTTTATAAGGTTTTATGTTTTTCTTAATTTGATTTGTTGTAATCAATAAATAGATCTCTTGAGTTACCCTCCTATAATCAAAGAACAAGCCCACCAAGAGTATAATAGGGGCTGTTGCCCGACCAGTTTATTAATGGGGTTTTATAGGGTTTCACAATCTATTGCAAAAGTATTTGGTCCATTCAGCATAGGGTGATGTGGGAGTGACATTAGAGTGAACTCTGAGTGACGTTTACTCTAGCAATGCCACTGTGATAGGAGCCGAGATACTGTAAAATAAAATTGCACCTACAAATTATGGAGCATATTCCTAGTTAGTAGCTATGCTAAGTCAAGGAAGCAATAAAGAATGTAAGAGGGCGGTGTCTAGAGAGGAAAAAAACTACAAAATGTAGCTGGTAACAAAAATATAGGTTAGATTAGGAAGATAGTAATTTTTTTTTAATTAAAGGGAAACTACTTTTACTACATAGTGACAATTGTGACAAAAACCCACTAAGATAATATTTGATGATAATAATGAAACAAAAATTAATGACTTCATTATAAGATATTTTCTCCTCAATTCTTAATGTTATTCATTTTTTTAAAGAAAATAATTAAATAGATAAATATTAAAAAGAAATAAAGAAAAGATATAAAAAATATAATGAACTGTTTGTAGACGTGCGTGTCGTGTAAAATTTAATTTTCTTACTACAGATTTTTTTATTGATTTTTTAAAAGTAATTTTTTTCTTATTTTTTTAAGAAAGAAGACATAACAAGAAGAATTGAATAATTTTTAAATGAAAATTTGCTAAGTTTTGAAAAATCAATATATCTGTGCTGTCTGTGCTGTGCTGTGACTGCTGAAATCAAAACTTGTTTTTTGTTTGGAAAAAAAATTTACAAGATATAAAAGACAACCAGTAAATAAATAAAATATTTTTTATTGCTTTTACTACAGGAAAAGACAGAAAATTAATTGAATCATCATTTAATCAATTATTTTTATTCTATCGTTTTATTTATTATTTGGTTTAAGGATGTTTTTTAAATAATTAGTAAACATTATGGAATGACAAAAAACAAAAAATCTTTTATAATAATTCTTTAATAGCAATAATAAAATCTATTAATTTCAATCGATATGAACACTCCTGTTCAACATCGTTTTTGTTTTGCGTTGTAAAATCAATAATTCAAAAAAGTAAAATTTTAACTGTCATTTTTCATTAAAAAATTCTTTTATTTTCATTTGTCATTTATAACAAAACTGTCAATAATTTAAAGAAAGAAAAACAGTTATCTTACTTCTCCCTCTAAAGAAACAACACAAAATAAAATCTTAATAAAAAAAAAAAAACTTTTAACTTGATTTTAACTTTTTTGGGGGATAAAAATTTAATAATCAAAATTAAAAATCCACTTTTGCAAAAAATAAAGCTTAGTTTTTTTTTTTTTTTTATTAAATAATTCTATGAAAAATTAAAAAAAATGTTTTTAAAGAAAAATAATTTCAATTCTATTTTTTATATATAAATCTACAAAATTTATTGTAAAGGAACAAATTTTCTAAGATTATTTTCTGTTAATTGTTTTAATATTTTAACAGTGTTAAAATAATTCATTTAAAAAATAAGCCAATTTATTATTATTTTATTTAATAATCAAGTTGATCAGAAAATAAAATTTCTCACTTTAACGAAAGCACAATTTCATATATTTATTTTAAAACATTAAAAAATTGATCTAAAATTAAAAACAAAATTTCTCATCAACTTAACAAATCCGTAATTATTTTAGGTAATCTTCTAGTTTAACGTTGTAACTTCAAAAATGTTGTAAAATAGTTCTTGTGGTGTTATCTATGGAAGTGACCGGCAATATGATTATTTATATATCGATTATGAAAAAAATATATACATTATTATAAATTTCATTCTTTACTTAAAAATCAGTGAAAACTCTGTATTGATTACTTTATTCTCTGATTTTTAGTAGTTTTTTTAAGAGCCAGGTTCACTAAATTCAACACAAAACTATTTTACGACGTTACAACGCTAAACTAGAGAAGTTTAACAAAAATTTCTTATCAACTAACAAATCCGTAATTATTTTATTCGATAATATACCTAAAATAAAAATAAAAAATTATTACAATTATTTACAAAAATTAAATGAAATTCAAGCAAAATCTTAAAAATGACATTTTTACCTGATTTGCTGAACAAATTCGTATAATCATTTCCACGGCTTCTTTTACATAATATCTACCGTCTCCTCCAACAACCAGAGTGCAATTTTTTAGTTCATTTCCAAGTGCAGCCGTCAAAGTACTTTGAATAAAATTTTCCATATAATGTTCTTGAATATAAGTTGGTACAGGTTTTCGAAGCCCACTTGTGCCAGGTTTCTGACCCTCGAAAGGCTTAGTTGAAACTGTTTTCGATTTTAGAGACATTTTTTTGTTTTTGTTTGTTTTTCACCCACTAAAGATTCTCACTTTAGGAATCGAAAAACAGAAATTAATAAAAGACTCAAATATTATAATAATAATAATGAGATTTCTTTTACTGTAATCGAAAAGATACCGAATGTAAAAGACGAAGACGACAAAGACGAGGACGACAAATAAATAAACACGAAATGCAAGACAAAATGATGACAACGAGAACGCGTCTTTAAAATGTCTTCAAGGTGAAGGACGTTACTGTATGCCCTTGACCTTTAAATTATTTTTTTTCCCTCAAGGTTAAGAGGCGTGGCTTACACAAATAAATATCTTTTATTTCTTAATCTTTTCTCTAAACGAATTTCCATCACCCTCGTTTAAATATTAGATATATATCAATTTATTGGCACAACAAATAGTTTCATAAAATGAATAATAAATTGATTATTAAACAAGATAATAATGGGAGATAACTTCAACAACAGTGAACACAAGAAAAATCTTTCTTACAATTAAACCATATCACAATAAACCAGCAGCAGCGAAGTTAGAGCATTCATTGGTAAAAGCTTGGGTTCTGGAATCGTGGTATGCAAGTTCAAATCCAAATCCAAACCGTTGCATTCACCTTTAGCTGCATCGGGCAGAAGAGGCTCGTTAATTCGGGAGAGCGCGCAGCAGCTCATCTAGGTGAAGGGCAACACCCAATTCAAAATCCCGGATGAGAGCATGTAAAAATGGTCTTGTACCAAACTTGTGTTGGTGCTCACAAATTAAATTTAATATAAAAAACAAAACACATTTTTATCTGCATATAATAGATCTGAAGACCTGCAAGCAGTCCCTTCCTTTTACTAAAATTTATTTGTAGGGAAAAATTATTGAAATTCATTTAACATTGATTGATTTATTTTATGGCATGTCAACTTTTGGGGTCATTTAATGCCAAGGATACTTATTTAAAAAATTGTTTTAAGTATTGTTGGGGAATTTTTTTTTTTTTTAAATTTGATATATTCAAATATATACTCCAACTTTGCTGCTCAATTTGCTATTAATATCAATGTATAACTGTGTTGTAGGCCAGTGATTAGTTTGTTTCACATGACATGGTTTGCAGGTTCAAATCTCCCCTAAGGTTTTGGAATGGTAACAACATTGCATGTTACTAAAATCTGTAAGATCAAAACAGTTGTCCAGGACCGTAACATAATTTGATTGAAATATCTGTATATTTGGCTATACCTAAAATTTTCTGAGATGCATGGGCAATGCCAAGATATACTGCTAGTTATATTAAATTTTATTGTAATCAACAAAAAATACAATGTCTAGTTGAAACATTGTGCTTAAAATGTTCCAAAAGTTAACTAGTGTTTATGATTACCTCAAACAAATATATAACATTTTTTATGCTATTTATATATTATTCAGACTATTCTATCAACTTTTGTGATATTCAAACTTATTATTCTTAACAGATATGCACACTAGTATTTATAATTACCTGAAATTTTTTTTTACATTTTTTATGCTATTTCTTTATTTGGACAATTTATCAACTTTTGTGATTTTAAAAATCATTATTTTTAGAGGGCATGCACTCCAGTTTTTATATAACACAGAAACATGTATTTAAAAATAAAATTTTTTTTTTTATTACAAAACTTATAACATTCCAACACAAATATGAATTATCTTACGATTCAAATTTGTAAAAATCAAACCAAACAGATAAATATTTAAATCAAATTTATTTGATTACATAAATTCAATAAGATGTGTAAAGGGACCATTTGTGACTGTGCTTAAAACTTGTCTGTTTCCATAGGTTCCATTTTTGACAACATTATTACTTTGTTTCATTTCATTGTTTTGTTGAATAGCATTTTGACAGAGGCTTGTAAATTGTTTATACAATTCCAGCCCTTCTTCCTTGGCAATGTTTTTATGATATTGCATACATTTTCCTTTCATATTCCCACCTAATGTGGCTTGTGGAATGATAAGAACATCTCCAGGCAGATCAAGAATAGACATTAACTTCTGACCTTCCTTTTCACAAAGGTGAACATTTAAAACTGATTTTACCATTGAATCAACTATTTTTTCTGTGGAACCTTTTAAAAAGCAAACATACACTATAAGGCCACGACCTGCAAAAATAAAAAGAATAATTCAAACAGATGAGGGGGAAAATTAATTTAAACAAAGTTAATATTTTTTATTTAAGTTTGAAAACAAAATTATTTTGTGCCAAATTTCAAATCAGGTTGTGTGTACACCACTAATCCTGTCATCTTCAGGTCTGGACAATCAAGGCAGTGGGTAGAGTTTGGAAGAGCTATTTATGTTTTTTGAAAGATGGTTTCCTGGCCCTTCCAAATTTTGTGAGAGTCTGCGTATTCCTCATCCAACTGGTCTTTGGTTGGTACGTGGCTGGAATAAAAGGTGGTCACCAGAACAAAGACACAGAAGTGGGATTTTTAAAGCTTTGACCATGATGTTGTAGGCCCAAACCTGTCGCCCACCTCTGCCTCAAAACTTGCCCACTTCCCTTTTTTTTAGAACGCCTGGAAATTAACAACATTCACCAAAAGCTGGACTAATGATAATAATAATAAATGTGCCCTGACAAAGGAACATTAAAGATGTATGTCGGCATTAACTATATTCTTGTTTTGTATATTTAATAATTTTCCTGTCTCTGATACTGTACATTTTTGGGGGTTAGGATTGATGTTAGGGTTGGGGGTTGGTTGCTATTTTTAGTGCAAGTACAATACATTCATAAGCTCAAAAAAAATTTCTTAAGAAAACCAAAACAAGCTTTTTTTTTTTTTGACTAGAGGGATTTCACACTTAAATTATAAATTTACCAAAAATAATAATTCGATTATTTTTCTTGACTAATTGTTTGAACGATAAATAAATTTAAAATAATACCTATTTCTACAAATTCGGCTTTTTGTTCATTACTTGGAGGTTGGACTTGTAGTTTAGCCGAAATACATTGTTGTAATATAACACGGGCTTTTGGTCCCATAGCTGAACTCTCTGATTTCTTCAATTGGGATTTTTTTTCCAAATCCATGATAACCTCTAAAAAATAAAACTTTCATGCGGCTAAAAGAACAATTTAAATAATATATTTACTTGGTGAGCAGAACAATTTAAATAAATAAATTAAATTAAAAACCCAAACAAAATGTTTACGTTTAGTGTAGAGTTATTTCCCATCGCAGAAATCGCTCTTCTTTGTTCAAAGAATAAAATTGTTGTTTTATTAATTTATTTTTGACAATATTAAGAGAAGGAAAAACAATTTTTAGACAACAACCAACGAAAGATAAAATAAAAAGATAACTAGAAATAAAAACAAACAGATCCTTCTACAATGGTTTTCTATTTCACCAGTAACGGTTAGTAAATGCTTTAAAAGATTCCGATGGCAGAATTCAACTTTGAAATATCTCTTTTTTTTCCAGATGGCAAAAAAATTAAATTGAAAAAAAAAAATTTTAATTTTTATTGGTATTCCTTAAAAAAAAAAACACCTCAGAATATATTATTCGTTCTGAAAGTTGATGATCAAATTTCGATTAACAACGAACAACCCAAAAAACCCTACTTACTTCTGTTCTGTTTTTCCACTTTGTCGTGTTTACTCCTGTTTTCAAGTTCTGGCTTTTAAAAAAGCATTTCAATCTTCTATTTCACTATCAACCAGTTTTTTAGACCATAAAGGGCCGATATATCGGCCCTAATGACATAAGGCAAAAGACACCATTATTTTTAAATTTTAATTATAAAATAACGACTCAGAGTCAGGACTGAGTCAGTCCAGTCACTATTATTTGGTAATTTTGATAAGTTAGAACTTAAGGATTTCAACCCTCATCCTATTTCAATTTCTATTTTTTCTTATTAAATAAACAAAAATCTAAGTGGAAAAATACCGGTAACCTTTTTTTCTTGGCAATTCTGTTTAATTTTTCTCAGTAAAAGAAAAAAAAATGAAGTAGGTAATCAATCAATATTTATCCTTTTCGGGCCCTATCCCCAAAATATAAGCTAAATGAGTTGTTTGTGGAATGAATAATCTCCTCCTCAGTCATTGTGAGTCTATAATATCAATGCTCTCTCTGCTTCTTCGCTTCCAGTCATATAATTATGCTATATTTGCGATCAAAGTTTGCTGGAAGAGAGAAAATTGGTGATGGTGCAATGGTAGGTTGGTTTCTCTGTTAATAAAGGAACTAGGGAAGTCATGTGGTGTGTGTGTGACCCAATCAAACTGCAATTTTCAAATTGAAAACTAAAAAAAAAAAAAAGAAAAATTTATTCAGAAAAATAATAATAAAGATAATAAAAACGTTTATGAAAATTCACATTTCCTCAGGCTAGTGGTGCAGTAGTGCACTGGTGCACAGTGGTGCATATTGTGTCATCAAAAAATTATGCATGGTTAAAAAAACGTTTATAAAAAAAATTATTGTTCTCTCGGTATTAAATGGCCTAAATAGGTTGATATGCCATAAAACAAAATAAAGAAATGATTCTGAATTTCGGATATGATTTTGGTTAAAAAATGTATTAGGTCTGTGTAAATATGCTTGTATTAAAGAATATTCTTGAAACAGCCCTAGTTATTAAGACTATGACAATTGTTACTGCCTTACTACTAACTACAGAATTTAATAAGTGACATCGCAAAATAGTCAATTAACAACAAGAAATTTTTTTAATAAATGTATATTGTCATGTTCTTAGAAATTTCTAATTAATAACAACATTGTTTTCTTGGATTGCTGTTTTAGAAGATTTTTAAAGTAAATTTAAGGATTAATTTGAAAATTCTCTCTTTTTTTAGTGGTCACACCAAGCTATTCCATTTATATGGGTGTGGATAAACATGAAAGTAAGTAAAATCAATCTATTATTTTGTTTTCTTGTATTTTTGTTAAGTGTTCTGGGGTAGTTAACACAATTGTTTATGACACAACATGAACTCACCCGGCTGTATGTAGGCCGGCCATTTTGGCATCTGGGACAGAGATAATGTATACAGAGCCTAGCAGAGCACATATGATATTTGAACTCCCCCCCCTTAATGATTGTGAACCCGTATTTAGGGACACAACATTAAGTCTTTTAATCAATAACTGATAAAAGGGTTAAACTATTGAGTCATACAGTTCTTGAATTTTTCAGTTCACAATGAGATGATTGATCTTTACCTATTCGGCATTTGTCCTAAACAAAGTACATGGGTCATTCCAAAAGTAATTCTACCTGCTTTTAAATCTTGAATAGCTACAAAAGACTGTTGTACTAGTGTAGCAATATGGGCGTGACGGTGTGTCTGTCGGTGTCGTCAGTTATCGTCACACTGAGTATAAAAGACACAATCGACACGTTACAGTTGAGAGTGGGCTAAAAGCTAGAAGTATCGACTTGGCTAAGTAAATGGTTAGCCGAAATGTCCGTCTTCGTGTTGTAAATCATCTTGATTCCAGCTTAACAACTTTGGAGACTAACATGGAGATGGACAGCAGGGAGAACGCCCCTCTCCTGGAAACTCTGGAAGAGCCCTGAATGATGAGCAATATCTAAAATTGTAAGTAGCCCTTTTCAGATTTCCAGTTCGACCCCTGCCGGCCAAGAATGAGCGTCCGTCGACACGAGTGTAAAAACAGCCACAAGAAGACGAAACACCCACCGGTGAGCAACACCACACATCACCATGACGTAACACTAGTACTTAAACGAATGACCTTTTATGCTTCAGAAATTATGTTTCTTTATAGTCACCACCATTCTCAATGAATGCACTATTGCAAGCAATGAACGAGGCTGTTAATTTTCAAGTCTGGATTGCACCTGTCAATCATAAATCTATTGTCATTCTGAGATCAACAAATGCATTTCCTAATTTGCTAACAAGTGCACTATCTTTGTAAATGGGCACTTTTGCAGAACAAGCAAATGGAGAAATTTGGCCGAACCCCTAACCCTAAGCCCTAACCCTAACCTTAGCCAATCAAATTGCTGTCTTACAACCGGTACAAAGCCCCCGAGCAAAAAAAATATTTCTCCATTTGCTTGTTCTGCAGAAACGCCTGTAAATAATCAACAGGTGCTGTTGGATGTTGATCGGTATAATTTTTTCTGCATTAAGGAATTCAACGATATATTTCTGCTTCTGACACATGTCCGTGACCAGGATTGCTCTCCTAGTCTTATCTGCAACAGAGAGATTAAATTTGCAGGTAATAAATGTATGAGTTCAGTCACCATAACACTGCAATTTACAACGACCTCTAATCCATTCAAACAGAATAAAGAATAATAGGCATTACTTTTGGAAAGGCATTAAATTTTGAAAGGTCCTGAGAATGGATCAAGATTACAAAGTTAATTACGGTCTTTGATTAAGTTGAAGATATAAGGAATGTGGCTTTAAAAAAAAATAACTTCTGGACTTAAGTGGTGACCATCATTTGTTGCTATTGTGAACAGCTCTGTTTTTCACTTTTTAGAACGGTTTCGTGATACCAGGTAGAAAGAAAGTAAAGATCACAGAATAATCATAAAATCTCTGGTTGTATAAGAGCAGAATGTTTTTCAAGGGAAGTAATTCGTCCATGAGTGGTAACCCCAATAACAAAAAACCAGCAGGTAGAGCTCTTTATTGTAAGTTCGTATTTCACCCGAGAAAAGGTAAAACTCTGATTAAAAAAAACAAAAGAAAAAACTCTACTTTTTTGCAGGCACATTCACTTATCAGAAAGAGTTTGGGTGTTAACCCAGAAGACAAATCCGGAATCGATATTCTTTAGGCAGTCTGATGCTATATACAATCACATACTTGCAATTACCGTGACAATGCTAAGACCATGCGTACAGGCACTTTGTTAGAAATTTATTTTAACATTAGAATAAACGGTAAAGTAAAAATTGAGGGAAACAGCGGCCACTGTGTGTTCCGTGCAACCACAATTGCTTCGGATGGAGCAGAGAGAACGCCAACACTTAGCAGTTAAGATAATAAAAAATCACCTTAGAATTAGCTAAGTGCTGCTGGATGGACATCGCTTGACTCAACTCGACTCGAATTGACTCCTTCCAATATTTTAATATTTTCTTTTTAAACTTTTATAGTTAAAAAAAAGTTCTCAGGATAAATAAATATGATAATGATTTTCATTAAAGCAGTTTTCATGCCATTAGAAACCAGTGGTTTTCCTTAAAAATAAATTGGCAAAAAATATTAGGTTGTCCCAAAAGTTTAGGGAAGCATGTCAAGAATTTTTTACTTCAAAGCCGGCGTTGATAGTCTTTATTTTGAGGAATAGTTTTTGTTGTTTTGTTTTTACTTGGTAAGTAAAATTCCAAAGTGTTGTCCCAAAAGTTTGTCTTTTGAGACAATGTAATATTTAAGAAAACATAAATAAATTCTATTTTCTCCTTGAAATATTATTATTATTTGTTTATAAAAAATATTGTTTCCCTAATTTTAATTTTTTTTTTTTTAACTAGATGAAGATCTCATAAAATGGGGTTTTCCTGAAGATGTTTGGTAAGACTTTTTTTGTTGTTTTTATCAAATTTTTTCTTTTTCCTTCGGACCCTGAGGGACCAATAGATTGCAACCTAGGGCAAAAACAGAAATGTTTTGTCCCTCCGTTGCCCATTAATAAACAGGTCTAATTGGCTAGTTGGTTCTTTTGCTAAATCAGGATCCAAAGGGTATAAAGATTAACTGAGGTTCATCAAGTTAAAATTCAATGACTTTCTAGAAAAAACAGAAAAAAACCTGTTTTTTATATTATGAAAAAAATGATAAAATGTATTTCATTCTTTTGAGCAAAATTCTATATTCGTATGAATTTCTGTGAATAGCTTTGACTATTGGTTTTATTCAGACGAATCAAATTGTCATTCCCATCTTTAAAGGGGAAGTCTACTTAGGACAGTGCATAGGGGGTTGGACCTCGGAATTGTAATTTGTTCCATTTAAATTCATAATTAGACATACTCTTGGGAAAGGTATGAATCCCTTACATTCTCTCCAGCTATGGAGTAAATAGTGCATTTTGTTTTTTCTTTTTCAAAAAAAGTGTATGTGGTTCAAAAAAAGAATTTTTTTATCAGCATTATGGTTTTACACAAAATAAACATCGTTTAAGATCTAATTTGACAGAACTCATTGTTTAGTTAATAAACACATATTAAACACATAGGCATATTCAGTAGTGTACAAGTATTAGAAATAGCATATTCAGTAGTGTTTTAATATTTTATTTGCCTTGTATTTAATTCCTTCAAACAAATATACTACAATTTTTATGCTATTTCTTTATTCAGAACATTTTACCAACTTTAGATATATTAAAAACCAGTTAATTACAACGTACATATGCACAAATTTATTATAATTTCTATTCTATTCCATTTACAGGAAACTAATATTAATTCGATATTTAAAGAAAGAAAATTCTTTATTTCTTTTTTTAGGTTTCATGTTGATAAAGTTTCTTCAGCTCATGTTTATTTACGATTACATTTGGTGAGTTTATTTTCTTTTGATTTTTTTTTTCTCCATTTTCATAATTCCTCTTCTTAATTTGACCAGTTTTCATTTGAATTTCTTTTCATTTGATAAATGTTTAAATTTTGGCAAGAGTGTCGTTTCACGGAATAAATACCCTCGACCCCTTTTTCACATAAAAGGAACGTTTTCTATAATCACCG
>JAUZSX010274757.1:0-14915 GCA_034780655.1 Idiosepius hallami
TAGTCTCCATTCTTCTTCTTCTTCTTCTCCATTCTTCTTCTTCATCTTCTTCTTCTCCCCCATTCTACTTTTTAACGAGGCCTTAAGAAGACAGTCAAGCATTCAACTAAGAGTCAATCCACCCTGGCCCGGTGACATTATTCCTTAGTCTGCTGTTATTAATATTCCTCTCATTCATCTTGTACTAGACCAGGAAATTGTCACGTCACGAACGATGCCCCATGGGCGCGACCAGCCAATCAAGTGGCCCTAAAAGTTGGAAGAAGCGATCATTTATTTGTTCAGTGGCATTTATTTAGGAATCCCCAACAGTCTTTTAGAGTTTGTCATGATAAGCCGTATTAAAGTTGAAGGATCACGTCCTTCCATAAACGATTTGAACAATTTCTGATATCTGGCTAGAGATTAGTCGTCACAGGAACTCCTAGGGCTTTTTCTAGTTCGAAAAAAAGAGACAAAAATAAATAAATGAATAAATGAATAAATGAATATATATATATATATATATATTTATTTATTTATTTATCTGAGAGGTTCTCTACCCAGGTTTCACCGATGTGGATCGTGATATATATATATATTAATACAAAATACATTAAAATCAATGGAATTTCTTACCTTTAATATACTTTGTAGGATCCCTTCGATCCTTCTGACCTTCCATCTTATGTTGGAGTTCAGTGTTCCAATAAGCTTCACATGCTTGTGAAGCACCCTAGCGCTTTCGGACCCACGTGGGTCCATCCTCAGGGGTGGTCATTAAAGCTTTATGGGTGATTATTAAAGCTTCTGTTTTTTGATACGTACATTTTTTGATACGTACATTATTGGAACACTGACCCCCAACATGAGATGGAAGGTCAGAAGGATCGAAGGGATCCTACAAAGTATATTAAAGGTAAAAAATTCCATTGAATTCAATGTATTTTGTCTTATAGCTCTCCCCGTCTGTTGAAATTTCAGCGATTTCTTTATTTATTAGGGTGAATTCTTTATATATATATATATATATATATATATATATATATATGTATAAAATAATATTTAAAAGTAAAATTTATTAAATGATTTATAACAATTATACACATTTTATTTTAAATTTAATTTGTTAAAATTATTAGTTATTAGTATTATTAGTGAAATACATGCAACCATTATATCAACTGTAAGCGTCACTATTACGAAGCACTTAACTAGAGATGGATGTAAATAAGCCTTTTAGAACTAAGCCTTAAGAGAAGGTTGCAGTTAAACTTTTAGGCCCTCATACTTTATTTTTATTCTGATTTATTTTGATTATTTTCTGTCAACAAGAGATTATCTCTGATTAAATCAATTCTGTTTGTTTCTTCATCTTGTTGTATTTTATTATTTGATTTCCAGTGAGGTCTTGCCAATTTTTTGGTCTTTTTCTTTTGTTCATTAATATCTCTTTTGGGAGCTGTTGATATTATCATTTGATAAGAGGAAAGAAAAAAATTCTTCTTTTTATTTATGATCACTTACTTTTCGAACTTGTAACAACAGGATAGAAAGGATAAGTTGTGAAAGGATGAGTCCCTAGAGTTGGTCACATGTAGTTCGCGGAAAGCCTAGGGTGTTGGTGTCTATATCAAAGTAGTTCTATTGTGTTGTTATCTTAATGTAGTAGTAATTGCAGAAGTAAGTGTGTAGTCTATTATAGAGAGGGGGAAAGAGACATAATAGAGACATGTTGGACTGAACTGACTGTAGTTGTCTCTAGTTCAGTAGTTTAGACTAAACTGACTTGTTAACATGTTTAAAAAGCGACTGTTGGGTAGCGATGCTACTTTTGGCTGTAAATCTCTCTGCTACTTCCTGTTAGTACCGGAGTTGTCGTAAACGACCTGCTGCAAGCTGTTGTCCTCATCTTTATACTTGTTAGCTTCCCAACATTTCAGCCGATAGACTCTTCAGCCTTAATCAAGTGATGGAACTCAGGAACCTTCTTGTCCTAACAAAGTTTTAAAATAAACCCTATATTTAATTCACAAAGGTAGACTGCTGAATTGAATATTAAAAAAAAAAAAGAAATATTCTTTTTGATAATATTTGTTAAAATAAGCTGGAGAAATGTAGCCTTGCGTCATAAATTGCACTGTACTGCAAAAATCTTGTTGAATATAAATTAGTCAGGCAAGTTATCAGTCACAAAAAGATTCAACATGCCTAAAAACCTGACGTGAAACTGAAGATAAAACTGATAAGGACAGACCATATCGGGAGATGGATTTGATGAGAAAGAAACCCAGAAAATGACAAGTAAAAGAAAGATGAGGAAGAAAATGAAGATAGGAAAACACGAAAGAAGAGAAAGAAAAACAAGAAGAAACAATAAGAAGAATTGACATTTTTTTTGTGTTATTTTTAAGGTCACATCTTGATAGAGATGTCAATTCAACATGCAATTTTTGCCTGCTTTGGAAAACATGAAAGAGTAAATTTAACAGAGAAGTTTTCTGTTTATTTGTTTGAATTCCTTTATATATGCAATGCTGGAATGCGTAGACAAAAGTTTGTTTACAATCTATTACATAGAAGTCCATCTGGCTTAGAGGGTAAGCAGTCGGACTTCGGAATCATAAGATGTGAGTTTGAGGCCCAGTTGTTCCATTTGCATTCATGATTGGACCAATACTCTTGGGAAAGTTATCCCTGCATTCCCTCCAGCTATGGGTTAAATAGCTAACATTGTTTTATTAAAAAAAAAAACTACTTGTGTATACAATGATTGTTCTCGGTATTAAATGACCTGAAAAGGTTGATATGCCGTAAAACATAAACAAACAAATATATAATGTCTATAATGTCTTTTAAAACTTCTTTCTCCTTTATGATTGTATATTATATTGATCTAGTTGCATCCAGATTTGCTTTCATTTTCATTATTTAACATCTTGGATTTCTAAACATGTTAAGATTAAGACATTCTATCTTCTGCTATTTTTAGTGCATGCATTTATTGATATCACCTCTTTAGATTCCTTTGCATTAAAAAAGATTGTAATATATTCTGAGGATGTTCTTTCTAGCCAGTGAACTTGTAGCAGTGGCAAAAGCTTGGACTCTGGAATAATATTACACAAGTTCAACTACAAGTCAAAACCATTTTGTTTACTTTCAGCTGCCTGAGGCAGATGAGGCTCATTATCTCACAAGAGATTCATCTAGATATAAAGGTAACACTGATTTGTAAACCAATTTTTTTTTAAAAGATTAGAAATTCATTTACTTTTTTTGGAATCCTTCAAGTTATTAGTCTCATCCAATAAAAAAAATTATTGTCCTCATTGCAAAATCTATAAATAATATACTGATTGTACCTAGGCTGTGGATCAGACTCCCTTAAAGGAGTATTCTATGCATGAGTTGGGAATATTTCTATGTTTTAAGTGAGGCATTATATTACAACGTTACACTTTCTAGTCATGATACTATACACTGTAGAGTTGATAAAACATGGATTCATTTATTCTAAACTAATATTTCCTTACAAATAAAAAAAGACTCAACAAAGCCAGATTTTTTTTCTACAACCATTTGTCAGGAAGAATATTTTCCTCTAATCCAAGAATTTAACGAAAAAAAATCTTTTAAATCAGATTTTCTCTTTAAATTGTTTCTCTTGTAAAGAATGCAGGCCGAATAAACAAATTCTCCAAAAATTATTTTTCCTCAAAATACAAAGTAAATCAGATTGAAGCAACAAAAATATTTTTAACAAAACCCGACTTTTTTTTTTTTTTCAATTTTTTTAAAAAACCTTACTCTTTCCAATTTCTATAAATCTATCAGAAAACATTATTGCATTAATTCATACATTGATTTTGATTTTTACTTAGAGACCAAAGTAAAATGTCAGGATAAAATGCTTTTAACTTCTGTAGTTTCATACTGTTTGTTTATTTTTTTTACCATATATCAACATTTTGAGCTGGGTAGCGACAGTGGCACATTGGTACAATTTTGGGCTCTGAGATCGTATTATGCGAGTTCAAATCCCAGTCAAAACAATTACATTCACCTTTAGCTGCCTCGGGCAGATGGGGCTCGTTAACTCGGGAGAGCAGCTCATCTAGGTTAAGGGTAACACTGAATGTCAAAAGCCGGGGTGAGAGCATGTAAAATGGCCTTGTGCCAAATTTGGGTTGGTGCTCACCAAGTAAATATAATATCAACATTTTGAGGTTATTTAATACTTGGAACAAAAATTTTGTTAAACAATTTTTTGTTTATACATAGTTTTTTTTTATAATAAAATATACACGATTTCGTCCATAGCTGAAGGAAATGTGTGGATTCATACTTTTTCAAAGGGTATTAGCCCAAATGTAAATGCAATTGAAAATATTGAGATTTGAACTGGCACATTATGATTCCAAAGTCTGACTTCTTATCCAGTGTCACAAGTGGACTTCCTTCCCCTGATGCTTTACTTGATATATAAAAGTTGTCTCTATATTTAGCTAAATTTATCAATAACATTTGAATGAAGCTTATTGTTTAAAATATTTGAAGTGTTATTCAGCCATTTTAATATCAGCTCTTTATTTTCTCAATGTCTTTCTCTATATCGAGTGGAATGATGGATTTGTAAATAATTTGAGGTTTGTAACTTGCCCCTCCCCTACTTTGTTGTAAAAAAAAAGAAGAAACAGTAAGGAAAAAAAAAGAAAGAATCCCTATAAAGGTAGAATATTGTAGTTCCATTTGTCTGAGCCACACAAGAGGTGTATTGATTGTTGCTGACATTTTCTTAGACAGCCATCATCTCCAGAGTGCCTTCAGAGTACATCTTGTGATGGACATTAGTTTTATACTGATAATCCTAAAAAAAAAAAAAATTCAAATATTTCACAGGTTGGATATTGTAAAAAATATTTCTGCATAGCTGAGTTTTTTTTTTTCTGTTTTTAATTATTTTTTTTATTTATTTTTTTTTCAAAAATTAATTTTCTTTATTTTTTTTATTCATTATTATGTTTTTTTTTTTCAATTTGAAAAAGTTACTGCAGTTAATAAGAGTTGAAATAGAGAAAATGAGAGAGTTTTTTTCTTTTTTTTTTTTAAGATTTATGAAAATTTTGACTGACATTGTCATGGAAACTGGTTTGGGAAATTTGTATTTTTCTCTTTTAAAACTGTTCTGTTTCACATATATATATATATATATATATATATATATATATATAGAGAGAGAGAGAGAGAGAGTACTTATATAAGCATACATGTGTTTGTATGACAAAATAAACTCTTCTATATGTAGACATTTTGTCAAGTATGATTATATACATGAAATATACAAAATTAGGGAATTGCAAAGAAAGTATACTTTTATATGTATGTGCATGTTTGTGTTATGGAAATACAGGGTGTTCCAAAAGTCTTTTAATACTGAATATTTTTTAAACTATCAAGGATATAAAAACGCATCTGGTAAATTCAGAAAGATATAATCTCAATTTTTACATGGAATGTTCAAAGATTTTCAATTGATCACACGACACACATCAAGCTGATAGTCAAATCCTTGCTAAACACGTCCCAGCATTGCATTGTTAATAGTTGCAACAGCTTCTGTTAACGGAGCCTTCAGCTGATCCATGTCTCTTGGAAAAGGGGCATATAGACCAATCCTTTAATAAATCCCCATTAAAATAAATCACATGTCAATTTTCATGTATATCGATTGACTCACCAGTAGATTTCGACGTATGAGGGTCATCAAATCACATATGGTCCTCAGACTACCACACAGGGATTTGTTTAAAGTGGCGAAGGCTTGTGTAGCACCATCTTCATTTCTTGGAACTGCTGATAACACACAATCGATGCAAGTGATTGCCATAGACAACATGAACAACAGACCTCAGGTTTATATTCAGAGATTTCCTTCTCCTAAATGCCTGTCTTCCCAAAGATAAAGGACGCATCTACCCAGTGGGTTTAACAGCGCCCCCAGATACTAACCTGGATATTTTCCTGCCCGGTGCAAGATACAGTACCTGGTATTTGTAATTGGTCACCCGTCAACTACTGACCAGGCTCGATGTTGCTTAACTTCAGTGATCTGACGAGAACTGGTGTCTCAACGCAACATAACCATATATATATATATATATATATATATATATATATATAATAATCTGTAGAGTAAGAATGCTTATATTTATACTTAGAGTGCTCAATATTCAGTGATAGAGCATGTATATTAGTTTAGCGTTGACATGAGTCAACGGCCTTCGGTGACTGTCAGTTTCTCACCTGCTCGGTCATCAGACTGAAAGCTGATGACTGCACAGACAAGAAATTGACAGTCAGTTAAGGCCATTGACTCTGTGTCTTCACTTTACTATATATATATATATATATATATATATAATAGTTAAAGGTAGATACACACATGTGGAGCAGCAAATTGATTTCGGTATAAGGCCAGTTTTATCTGCTCATTATGTTTATATTTTAGAATCCATGTCCTCTTTCACTGAAACAAATCACTTTTACTAAGTTTACGCGACTTCTCTACTCAGTTTTTGAAAATAACTTTAAAGGATTAATATACTTTAACACTTGTACTAAGTTCAAATTAGTTCAAGTATATTATTCTACCCTGTAGATTCTCAAATTAAACCAAAAATATTTTTCTTATTTCCAAGTAACTTCAGAAAGACCATTAAAATGATTGTTTAAAACAGTGTATGTAGAATAGCAATCGTTAGAACAATAATTTGAATAATATAAATAGTAATACCCATATTCACAATTAACAAATAATTTCTAAATTAAATGAAAAAAACATTTTTCAAAAAGTTATGTTAATTGCATTTTCATTTCTAGTCTTCATTAAATAATCATTTGGCTTTCAGCTATGGTTTTAGATATGAAGTATCAAAATTAGTTACTTTAGCTATTTTAGTTGTATCATAGAAATCCACCTGAGTTATTGGTTTAATGTCATTCTACATGAATCTCATATCTACTCAGTTGCCTGAGTTTCTTTATTTTGATCTCTTTTTTTCAATATTGAAAGTCCAAGCTTGCTTCTGAAAACTGAAATTGTATTAGAAAAAGAAAAAGACTATCTATTTGGCATATTAATGATAGCTCGATATTAGTTCTTCATACTATCATTTATTTTGGAATGCTTTTTGCAAAGTGCTTTCTTTTTCATTCTGTTTTTTTTAGCTTTGCTAAAGTTAAATCTAATTAAAAATGAACGCAGATTCTAAATGACAAGTGAGGTTGGGTGCTTTTAGATCATCTTGATAATTTATGGTTAACTTCTTTAATAGATATCTTGGTTTTGTTTCTATAAACTTAACACTGCATTAATTTCTTCTTTTTTTTTTATTCATTTATAAATTATATCATAATCTTTTTTGGTTGGATTATCTTTTCCATATTCGAACATTTGTCATGGGTTCTTGTTGAATGCCTGCATCTGATTTGTTTATTTAGATTATTGGCTCTTTTTTTTTTTTTTTTTTTTTAGTAGGTGTGGTAAAATAATTTTTTTTATCTCATATATGAACTAGAAGACCTCAGAACTTAAGTTATGAATATTCAAAGCAAAATAAAATAAAGGAGGGGAACTTTTTCTTTTCTTTTTTTATTTTCTTGGCCTCTGGTATAATTTTATCATCCTTCTTGTTCATTGGATTCATCATCTATCAATTCTAGTTTCTCTTTAAAAACTTTTCCTACAAAAACAGAAAAACTAAAACCAAAAGAAGGATAGGAAATAAAACAATTTACCAGAGGTTTGGAAAAGACTTGTGAATTATGAATAATAATAATGATAAGAAGAAGAAAATAATGATGATTGTGATAAGGATCATTGATGATTATGATAGTGTTTGTAACAAAATCAACAACAGTCTATGACAAAGAGTAAAGTAAAAATCTATGAAGTGTCAGAGCGTGTACGGAAACCTGAAAATTGGGGGTATTATACAGTCCATTACTAGAATGCGTTAAAAATACTGGGGAACTTTTTATCACTCTGCAGTGTTATCAGATGATGACGGAGTAGAGACTTGCTAGCATTTGATGGGTTCATATGGCATATGAGTTAAAATCCTTGTTCAAACTATTACTTACACTTACTGCTGCCTTGGGCAGATGAGGCTCTTTGTCTAAGGAGAGTAACTCGTGTAAATGTAAAAAATACTGATTCTGAAAACCTGGGCTGATGAGACCAGTCAACTTAATAAGGCTCATTAACTTGGGATAGTAACTTATATAGATGTAAAAAAAACACTAATTTCAAAAACCCAAGTAGATGAAACCTGTTAACTTAATGAGATGGTTTCTTGTCTTATCTTGCAAAATACAACTAAATATATGGGTTTGGCATAGAATAACCCAACAGTTTGACATGTTGTAAAACCAAAAAAAACAAGATAAATAGTTGTGTCATAAATTTACTTAATGAACCAATTAAATTTTTTTTTTTCTGACAGTTAAAAAATTCCATAGGAATGTAAAATTGTGCTCCATAAATATGCAAGATAATTGGATTTTATGGACTTTTTTAGCAACAAAAGTTTGAACTGCATTGATATGTGTTGGCTTTGATATACTACCATACTGTAAGACAAAAGGAAAAGCACATAAAAAAGTTTTGAAAAACAGAGGAATTTTTTTTTCCTTTATATTCTGTTTTTGTCTGTCTCTCTTAGACATATCTTGAAAAATTATTTACGAGCAACTGGACAAGTGCAGAGGTGCAATTGTGATATAAAAGTTTTAAAACTCATCCTTCCCCTTGTGAAGTAGATATTGGTTGGCAGTCACTCTGAGAAGTGTACTGATGTTTTCCTCTGTCGATTAGGGAGCACTTAGCCAGCTAAAGCAAGTAATGATTTCTTTACTAGCTAAAGATTTTTATCTCTACGCACTAGTCCATTACTTCGACTTATTCTCTGCTGTAACATCTTTTCCTCATCAATCAAACCTTTTCACTAAATTTTCAGACCATGAATCAATGCCAAATTGAAAATACCTGAAAGAAAGATATGTGAATAAAACATTTTTTATGGGTTGAAGAGAAGGTTAGTGAGGAGAAAGTTGGGGTGGGGTCAATATAAACATTCAAGCAGATAGATTCTTTTGTTGGTCACTCAGCTGGTTGGGTGGGTGGTTGGTTGGTTGGGGGGTCTTTTTATTTTATTTTATGAATTGGTCTTTCTCATTCTTCAGTTGTCATGGATGGATTATGAATTGAGTTATTTGTAGGATTTTTCAATCAGATTGATGTGTTCTGCTCTTAAATTATAAGATTGCTACCAATCATTTTATCCCTTTTTACACCATGGTTTTGTTTTGCTCATTTTCTGCCCTAATATCTCATCTTCTCTGCATAGTTTAACTCTTTGCTTGTCTGATTCTTATGTTCACAATATATTTTTCCACTGGCTATAATTTCTATATTTCATAAGTTTATTTCTCAAAAATTCAATTTTACTAATATGCAAAATTCTGTCTATTGATTAATATCTAAAAAATTATATATTTTGGGTTTAATTGCTTCATTAAAAGGTAAAAAGTTTTGATTTTTATATTCGATTGATTATCAGATGCCTTCAAACTTGTTTAATGCTGGATCTTTTGATTTCTAGTGTCTATTATTTATAAGTAGTTTAAATATAAAGGAATTTTTGTTGATATAAACATCTTTCAAGTTATCTTGTTGATTGTTATTATAATATTAGTATTATCAAACAATGTAGAAGAAAAATTAATCTGCAAGTAATTGAAACTTACCAAAAAGGTTGCTTATTGAACCTTTTTTTTTATCTAATCAGCATAAGACTTCAGTAGAATAGTATTATTAAAGTATGTTATTAGTATTATTTTAGTATGTTATTAGTATTATATGATAGAAAATAATACAGGTTATGAAGGTATTTTCTTACAAGAAAAAATTGATTTTCACAAATAGATACTAGCCATATCATAAGATTTAGAAATAGCCTAAAGAATAATTTGTTTTATTATATTCGACTTTTTTACAAATTATGTATAAAGTTTTTATTTAAAACTTTTGAATACTAAAAATGATAGTTTTTTTTAAAAGCAATTTTGATATTATTTATCCTCTATTATTGGTACAAAAATTTTCATTGATTGAAAACGTCTAAAAATATGCCTAGAAATATTATTTTCTTAAAAAAGAATTTAAAAAAAAAAGGAAAAGCATTTTATAGAATTGTTATAAGATTGTCCTTTCTCTTTTTTCTGTAATTCTGCTTTTATTAAATATTTTCAATGTTAAAAGTAATATCCAATATATTTGGCATCTCTGATTCAATAATTTTTCATGCAACCATTGATGTGTAAAATTTACATTAACTTGATGCAATAAATATGATATAAGATATATGCTTGGTTGAGCACTAAACCAAGTAAGGCAAAAGGCCAGTTTAATGTGTTTTTTTTTTTCATTCCAAGACGTTTTGGAATCTCTGTTGTTCTTTACCTAGACGAGTTACTCTCTATAAGGCCTGTTCAAGCTGAGTTTTTGAAATCTGACTCTAACCCTTACACCTAGTTGAGTTACTCTCCTGAATTAACAAGCTTTATCTTCACAAGGCAGCTGAAAGTAAATGAAATGGTTTTTACTAGAATTTGAACTTGCATTATATGATTTCAGAGTCCAATATTTTTCCACTTCCCCAACTTTGCAAACTTGGTGCAATGAATATATGTTACTATTAAGTCTTAAACATGGCTTTTTTACACCTGTGTATTTTTGTGTCTTCTAGCAAAATAAAGTTTCATCCTTTCTTATTTTGATAACCTCAATCTATTAATAGTCACTAAAAATATTCCTTCTAAAATTGAACTTACAAAGATTCCCTGTGTGTTCATATTTTTCAGACATTATGTTTATTTAGGAAATTATAATTTAAGTATTTTTTGTAAAATTATCAATACTGAGATTTTATGCTTGTCTACTCTTTTGGAACATCCTATTTATGTACAGAGATAGAATTTTGACCACTGTTTAGATTATGATTCACTACTTGTCCAGGTATTTGAAACACTGTATACAAAGAGTCACTTAAATAAAATTTACAAGAAACAGTAATTTTCCCCGATTCAGCTCTTTTTCTATGATACCATTTTATGTGGCTGCTTTTCTTCTGTTATTGCCCACGACAACATTCTTATTACTTGCTTTTTCCCCAAAACTCATTTTCTTGTTTCTTAACAGAAACACAACTTGCATCTTGTTTTTATTCCTTCTTCAAGGTATTTTGTTTCTAATTACAAAACTAGAGAGAGAGAAGAAAGAGAGAGAGAGGGGGGGAATGAAGAGAGAGATAGGGCAAGGTGGGGTTGGAGGAGAAGTAAAATCAAAGTAGAAAGCAATGACAGAACAAAAAAAAAGGTAATATAAAAACTTTCTACTTATGATGTTATGACAAGCTATCAGCTAGAAACTGCGAAGGTAAATACAGGCTGTCAAAATATCACATCTCACTTCTTAAGATGAATTTCATTTCCTTTCTCAATATATAATGAGAAGATGAAATATTTCATGGCTGATGCTGTGGTATTTATCTATGACGATACGGCCGTGTGTTTAAAGTAAAGGTTTCCCGCCCTCTTGCCGCTAACTTTTTTTCTTCATTAACTCTTTCCCTCTTACTATCATTCAAGTCTGTGTAAACAAGAAATGTTTTTTCCTTATTTTAACGGCAATCGTTTTAGTCATTCTTTGATGAAATTGTTTTTAAGTATTTTTTTTTTCAAATACAGTGAAATCAACATTCCAAAAGAAAGAATTTAAAAAAGGTATTATTATGCTATTTTATAAATCTCTCTCTCAATCTCTCTCTCTCTCAATCTCTCTCTCTCTCAATCTCTCTCTCTCTCAATCTACCCCTCTCTTAATCTCTCTCTCCCTCTCTCTTCCCCCTCTTTAAATAAATACAAAAGAAACCTTGTAAAATCAGGAGATAAATTAAGAAAGATTTTATCATATTAAGAAATTGAGAGGCAATTTTTTTTTCTCTATTTATTTATAACTTTTCAAATGAAATCAACAGTAAAAAAAATTGTGAAGAACTCAAACTTTTAATCACAAAAATCAAAAATAAGTGAAAATAATGAATAAATCTATTAGTTTTTTTTTGTTGTTTTTCTTTAAACCCCAAAATAAATATTGGTGATTATTTTAGTTGTTTTTTGTCTTTTTAATAAAATATAATTCACCAAATAAGTTGCTTTCTGTACAAATCCTTTAAAATAAATGTATTATTAATTTATTCCCTCACAAATTTACAAATAGTTAAACTAGAATTTTGACAATTACTTTATCCAAGACTCAAACAAATCAAAAACTGATGATTGTTTAAGTGAATAGAGGTTTTTAGTCTGTTATTTTCAGCTCTGACTTAGCAATAATCACCATAGTGGCTTAGAGTAAATGTCACTTGTGGCAGTTTGATCACATATCACACCACATCACCCAATGCTGAATGCCAAACTTTTAAAAGTCAGGGAAACCTTTAAACCCAGTGAATAAACTGATGGGGCAAGACCTTCTATCATATGCTTGATCCACTTTGGTTATTCTAGGTGTGGGATAACTCAAGATAATTATTCGTTACCAACCATGTGTCAAATTTTAGAATTTGAAAAAAAAAAAAAAATCTCATAAAACTAAATTTTTTTTCCAGATGAAAGCCTTCATATTACACCATATAATTACATAAAAATTTATAATAATAATAAGGCCTATTTTCAGACTATTTTTGCACCATAGCCTGGCTGAAAAAATTTTGTTGAAGGCCAAATTGTGTCACACCTCCTTTGCTGTCACCTAGGACAATCCAACCCCCACACCCCTTCAGCTACACTACTGAAGCATCAAGCAATAATAGTAGTAAATAGTTGTTATAATTGGAACTTTGATACATTTAAATAGTATTTCAGTATTAACAGACTTTGAATGATCATTATTACTAAGTCTTTAAACTTTTGCTTCGAATGGATATGAAAAAAGATGAGTGAACAAAGAAACATAAGCATATTTACTTCTTTGTGATATTTTGTAGAAGTTGGATTGTTAAAACAGCTTAGAAATTGCAATTTGTATTAAAAAAAAAAGAAATTGCAATCTTATTAAAACAAGTTGCTACTTAGAAATTATTATAAAGACTAATGGCTTGGTATAAAAAAAATCAATTTTGAACAAAAGCAATGATAAAAGACATTAATACCATTATGGACGACTTGGGACATTGATAATTATTTGTGGGGACAACATTTGCCATTCATAATTTTCTTTTTTCAATATCACAAGAAACTTGGGTTTAGAATTTATTTGTTTAACACAGATTAAACTCTTATTTTTTTTCCTTGTAGTGTTAGCTTCCTTTTATATAATATTTGTGATAAAAACTATTGATGAAATATTGAAAGAACTATTTTTGGACTTGGAGTTGAAGAACCTTTTTTGGTGAGGGTTGAAGAAAATAAAGAATATTTCTTTATTTAGATTGAGTATATATTTTTTTTCAATAAAAGTTAATTTAATTAAACAATCCCCAAAATCATATGACTAAGAAATATTATAATAAATGTATTTTCATGAAATTGACAATGAAAATAAAAATGCTAAAAAGGTAATCTAGACAAATCTAAAAAGTCTTTTTGGATAGAGTTTGTTTTGTTTACTTACACAAATTTATTTAGAAAGGAAAAATATTAAATTATTTCTGGGGTTCATTTTTGTGAAGGGGAGTAAGGGATTTTTTTTTTTGGCAATGACAGTAACTTTTAAATAAAGATTTAATTTTGATAACAAAGTCAATGTTTCAATAATTAACAAAATTTCTTCTTTTTATATAGAATTAGATTTTCTACAAGTAGTTTTGATGGATTCTTGCTTTAAAAAACCTTCATGACTACATTAAAACTTTAAAAAAAAAAAAAAAAAAAGATTTTCAGTGGATGTTTCTCTTAGTGAAAACGTAAACAAAATTGCATAATCTGTGAACCAAATTATATATTTTTAATAATTTCTAATTAATTTTTTGTTGATCTTTTCGTTTTAATGAAAAGATGTTTCATGAAAGAAAGATTTGTGAATATGTAAATAATTTTGATTCCTTAGTAAATGTAAAGGAGTTACATTTGAAGATATTTTAAGGAATTAAAAACAATTCTGTAGCAAAAACTATAGATTAAAAAAGCATAGAAAATGTTGTTGGTGATAAATTGCTGCCTCCATATTTGGAATGCATTCAAATTCATGCATTTTTAATCAATAAGTGTCTCTTAAAATAAACCTAAAAATATAACTGTAATATTAGTTTATCTTAACATTTTCTTAAAGTAAAAACTTGCATTATTTATGTCAATCTATAGAATTTTGTTTAAATGTTATTTAAAAAATGGGTTACTTGATTTGAATTTGATTATATGTATAATAACTACCAAATTTTATCCTTTTTTAAATATATAAATCCTATTATCATTTCTTTCAGCTTTTATTTTTAAATTTTACTAGAAATAAAAATCTAATAATCAATGAGGATAAAGTAGAAGACTTTAAAAAATTCTTTAGAAATTATTGCATGCGGATTAATTTGATAACTTCAATACTAACAGATATGATTTAAAAATTTTGAGAATAAAAATCTTTTATTCACATAAAAGAACCTGAAGAGGTCGATATGCTGATAACTTAAAGCAAATCAATTAAATAATATGCAGTGAAAAAAAGTTAGTAGAATAATAGTATTGACACGAAAGTAGAAATAAAGTTTTTAATGTACAATTTAATAAACAAATTCATACTGTTACGAGAGAGGTTTTTTGTTAAAAAGTAATAAAAAAATAAAATAAAATAGTTTAAAATGTGGATTAAAGTATAC
>JAUZSX010274978.1:0-14912 GCA_034780655.1 Idiosepius hallami
CAACATATGGTGGAAATTTGAAAAAAAAGTGAGACGCAAGGGTGTCGAGGTCTGGATGATTTGACATGGAATGACCCTTTACCTCACATCAATTCACATTAATAAAACATTTCTAGTTTATACGTAACCATTGAATTTGTAGATTTTAATAAAAGAAGTTTGATACAATATTAATAACAGAAAGGAAACATTAATCTAGAAATGTTGTGTAGATGAAATGAATTAAAAAATAAGGATGATTTTTTTAGTAGCCATCTTACTTTTAATGCAAGCATGATTTATATTAACCTCTAAACTTTTGGACCCTGACTTAGCAAAATTAACAAATCTGAGCTGTTCAATAGAACAGGACCCTATTAAGGCTGAAATATTGGTGCGTCTTCTTTTTTATCAGGTCGCCAGGGCTGATATATTGGCCCTTTAGGATTAAAATATAAATATCTAATTAAATGTTTTTAGATAACAAGTTTGGTCATTATAAAGACAAAATGATTTTTTTCATTTGATGACAAAATAACAAAAACAATTCTTTAAAGTTTATTATTTATTTAATTGTTTTTTTTGTTTTATGTTGTTGCTGGTGTTTCTAACTCATAACTCATTGGGTCTTCATATCCAAATGGATCTTGTTTATTATTTACCAACATCAGAGCGGATTGGCGAAGAAGTTTTTGAATTTCTTCAAAGTCATCTCGAGTAAAAACCTGAATTTGAAGAAATAAAAATAACAAATTGCATAATAAATAGTTTAATAAAACAAAAAATCTTGTTGAAGGAATTTAAATTTAATAAACCTTTTTAACAAGTTCTGTTTTGGTTTTCCATTCTGGAATATCAAATATTGTAACGGATGTTTAATTCCAGAGCAAGAAATAGGAGTATTTTTTTTGTTTCATGTTATTAATTCTTTTTTCTTATTAAAGCAAAAGAGAAAAATAAAAGATTAAAGCAAAAACAGTGAAAAAATAATAAATGTCTACAAGATTAACTTTGAGAAAAAAAAAATCAATAATTCACTATTTTATCTTAAACTACTTAAAAGACGAATATTAAAAATAATGTAATAATAGACACCAAATCATTAATAAATATCTTCATAATGAGAAAGTGCTAATGGCTAGAAATGGAAAAACTACCTTGACCCTGAAGATGGTCAAAAAAGAACAAAAAGGTTTGGAAATGTAGAATACATAAGAACTTTAGACCCCAAAACAAAAAAATCTTGTTTAAGAGAGAAAATGGAAAGATCGTCAAACGGATTAAATGTTATACACATGGATAAAATCTACATAAGTTTATTTTTAATTCATTCACAGGAAAAATGCAACTCGAAACACAAATTTTAGAAGAAATGAAAGACTTTTATTTTACTTAAAAAATCCACTGTTTTTTGTGTCGTTGCACATTCTTAACAGGGATTGTTGAAAGTTCTCTCTGGCGAATGTATGCATGTGCAGGCTGGATGAGACCCCCATTACCTTCATCAGCCCTGGCAGGGACTCGCTCTATTGGCGAGAATTGTTTTGCCGAGGATTGACCTTTTTATCAAAATCAATCACATATTTATATACTTTTGAATTGATGACCTCTGACATCACAGATAGTACACCATCCATCCAAAAAGGTGTGTCGTTGTGGCGATACCACCCACAGCCGCCACATTACATTACACGAAGAATCAAAGTTTTTTTTAAACAAAAAGTGGTTAAATGATTGGACTTTGATTTTTTGCTGAGCAAAACTTTCTAGAAAAAGTTTCCTTTTATCATTATTATCACTATTTTTAATTTAATTTTTAATTATTTCCAATTAATCATCAGTACTCACTGACTCAGTTACACTTGATCAAGCACCATTCAAAGTTAGACACAAAGCCATTTTTATTTGCTCATTATATTCTTTATGTTATCCGAGTTTCCGCATCATCACCTAGAGGTGATGCTCTCCCAATTTAATGAGCCTTATCTGCACAAGGCAGATAAAGATAAATTCAGTGGCTCTGAGTGGGATTTGAACTTGTGTATTAAAATTCCAGAGTCTAAGCTCCACTCTTGCTGCCCAAATGATTGGATGTTGGAATTATGAGATGAAAGTTCAAATCCAAGTGAAAGCTTTTCTTTTAGTTGCTAAAAATCATTATTTGAAAGGAAGAAATCAAATATTTTATACTAGGATCATTATTTTGTTTCATAGAAATATGGGGTGTACAAAAAGTTATTGAGCACTAGGGGTAAATAGAATTTTAAATAAACTAAATAAACAGTAAATTTTATTGCTAAACATTTAGACAATACAATTTTGAACAATAAAAAAAAAGAATTTTAATTTAATTACAGTATCATAGCTTATCTTAAAGAAAATGTCCTCCATTGGCATTAAGACATTATTTTCTACTGCACACCAACTTTTTGTACATAGAAAGAGGCAGTTCTTACCTGATAGAGGCCATTCTTTTCCAGCATCAGGATGTCAACCAATTGCATGCATTCTGCAAATTGTTCAGTTGAGTGCAGAATTTGGTGCAACTGAACCAAAAATTTAGGAATGCATAATTGACGTAAAAGTTTCATCTGTTGTTCTCGACTTTCATCAAGATTTTCATTCTAGAAAATAGAATTAAAAAATAAACACGAATCTGTTGATAGAAATTCGTCTTTGGTTGGTTCTTCCCAAACCAATCTTTTAGAATGGAATAGTTTTTAGCAACAAGACAATATTTTATTTGTTCTTTTTTTTTTTATCAATGTATTTGCCTTTTTATTTTTCTTTAGTTGCTAAAAAATTACTGTCAACTCAAAATTCTGTCAACTCAAAATTCTGTCAACTCAAAATTCTGTCAACTCAAAATTCTGTCAACTCAAAATACTGTCAACTGAAAATTCTGTCAACTGAAAATACTGTCAACTCAAAATACTGTCAACTCAAAATACTGTCAACTCAAAATTCTGTCAACTCAAAATACTGTCAACTCAAAATTCTGTCAACTCAAAATACTGTCAACTGAAAATTCTGTCAACTGAAAATTCTGTCAACTGAAAATTCTGTCAACTGAAAATTCTGTCAACTCAAAATTCTGTCAACTCAAAATACTGTCAACTGAAAATTCTGTTAACTCAAAATTCTGTTAACTCAAGTGCTTTGCGATTTAATTTCTTCTAAGAATATTTTTTCCTATACAATTAAATTCTTAACTTGTTATTTTAAAAATTATTATTAACTTCTAATTGTTGCTCACTGACTCTCTCCCATTGGATTCAATAACAATTAAATTTTAATTTTAGTAAAATCTAAAATTAGTAATTCAATTAGTAGTTTTCATTTTTTAAATAATACTTGAAGTATTGCCTTGGGGACATGCCACTAAGGTAATTAAAGAAGCCTTTATATAGGAAAGCAGTTAATGATTTTGTATAATGATTTCATTTCTAATGCTTTTTAGACTAAATTCATTTATGTTTTTTATACTCAATTTATTCTTAATTCTTTTTTAACACTAAATTCATTCCTAATTCATTTTTTAACACTAAATTCATTCTTAATGCTTTTTATACTAAATTGATTTTTGAAGATTTCTCTAAGATAGTTAAGGAAACCGATTGAATTTAAAGGAAGTACTTTCCTTATGTAAATTTTAGTTGTGTAAATCATTTTTTTAAAAATAATATTTTGGTTTTATTTTTACCAACCTCAAACTGGTCGACCATCCAACCTCCATCAGCAAATAACAAAATATTGTAGATTCGGTTCTTTGTCGTCTGAAATTTAAATTTTAAAAAATATTTTAGGTTTTCTTGTTTTGTTTCGTTTTTTACTTGATTTCACTGATTAGAATAAATTAAATTAAAAAATTTGAGATGAATTAACAAGTTTTTAAAAAAATCAAATATAAACTATTTTAATTTCTTTTTTTTTTCAATGATATTTTAATTTTATTTAAAAGTAAAAAAGTTTTATTTTGAAAAATTGTTATAAAGTAAAGAAAGCATAAAACCTTTTTATAAGGCTTCATTGAACTAAATTCACAGCACTAATAAAGAAAAGAAGGAAGGAAGAAAGGAAGGAAGAAAGGAAGGATAAGGTAGTTTCTAATACAAAAAGGGAACACTTAAAAAGTCACATAGACAAGAAGGCCAATTTCTTTTTAACAAAAACATAATTCCTATCCAATATTTTTTCATTCGTAAAATTGTAAAAAGTTGATTAAGAAAAAAAAAAATACACCCTTCCTGCGTTCAATAAAATCTAAAAAGAAAGAATAATTATAATATATTAAAAGTAAAATCAGAAAAAAAAAAAACTTTTTAGTTCATCTTATTTTAAATTTAAAATCTTTGTAGATATTTTTTTTTAATCAAGGTTTTGTAGACAAGTAAATATTAAATCAAATATTTGACCCAATGTGTCACGGGTGTTCTCTAATATGAAATAATTATCAACCTGACCTTAGTCTGTAGATTGAGACCATGTTTCCAATGATCAAATTCTGTTTCATACAATTTCATTTGATGGTCATAAGCCATTCGTTCTGTAAAGTTCCCTCCCTCGGGCATATCAGGTGCAGTCGGTTTGCCTCGATGATAAAGTTCAAACCAATCGTTAAAAGACTCAATGGCATCCTGCAAAAAGAAAAAAAGAAAATTATTGAAACAATCAAAATGGAAAAGACTACTTTCAATTTGGATTTCTGTTGGGGTGGCACCCCTACACATTCTGTCTATGGACTATTCCTTTCTGTTGGGGTGGCACCCCTACACATTGTCTATGGATTATTCCTTTCCATTGTGGTGGCACCCCTACATATTCTGTCTATGGACTATTCCTTTCTGTTGGGGTGGCACCCCTACCTGACACTAGCTGATCCCAGACATGATGTCTGCTTATCAGTTTCTACTTTCCAATTAAACCTAACATTCACAAAGTGACATTGTAACATTTCATTGCAGTTTGAGCAGAGATTCCACACAACTTATTTTCTGTATTTTTGGTAATTAATTTTTTGCATTTCCCTAAGTCTTCTTGGTTTTTCCTTTCAACGTTCATTTCACAATAATTTGGCGACTGAGGTGATCCGTACCTACAACAGGAATCCCAACACAATACTTTCAAACATTTAACAGAGTTTCCACTGGGCAGACAGACCTTTTTCTGTATTTTCTGTTCTACAGATTTTTATTTTACCATTTTCTATTTTATTTTACTATTCTAAAGTCCGACTATTCACTGTCCCAAGTGAACTTCCCCAATCCCGTAACTGGGGGAAACATCGATTCTTATTGAATGTCATAAAGATTAATACAAAATAAATGGAATAAATTAAAACTAAAATTCTTACCAAACAAGCCTTTATACATAAATGTTCTCTAATAGCATTGCTATCATCTGGACCAAGCTCCCTGGAACCAACCTTTAAAAAAATAAAAAGTAATTTATATTAGAATTTAATTTTATCAAGTTATTAACTAAAAGAGAAAAATATTTAAACGAGATGCAATCAAAATTGCTTCATACATTTTTAGACAGATCATCAGTGTTTACAAACTTTTGGGACAGCCTATCATACAAATTTGATATTATACTTGTCAAGTAACAAAAAAAAAAAAATCCCCCAAAATAAAGTCCATCATTTTACAAGACTTTTCTGCCATCAATCTGCAAGCTTTTAAATCTAGTGATTCAGTCATTTTTTTTTTTTTGTATTAAAGTATTCTTGAACTTATGGAACAACCTAATAATTAAAGTTCTTTCCTTTTTTGGTTTGTGCAAGGAATGATGGATGGAACTGTTAACTAACCTCTCTAAATCGGTTTTGGTAAACAACATCCACAGAATCTGAAGGAAGTTTCTCAAAAACTTGGCGAGCAGCCTCAGCCTTATTTGTAGCTGAAAGAAATAAAAGAAAATTAGGTTTACACAAATTTAACACTTATTTAATGTTGAACAGTTTCTTTTTTTTTTAGTTTCATTAGGTTTCATTTTTTTTTAATGGCAATTGTCTGTTCTGGTCTTTTAACATCAAAGAATGATCATTTTTGATAAGCAGTTTTCTATGATCTTTAAATAACACTAATTGCATGATTTAATGAATGAATCAATTCATACCTTTCTCAAGAGTATCAAACCCAATGTGAACATAACAAACAAAGGATTTGAATTTGCATATTACAATTTCAAAGCTTTCTAAAAGTTAAATATTAACTGATCGGTAATACTGAATTTTAACATCCATGGGGACAATATTTAGTGATAGTTAGTTCAAACTGCATATGAACACCCATGGGTACAATATTTAGTGATAGTTAGTTCAAACTGTATATGAACACCCATGGGTACAATATTTAGTGATAGTTAGTTCAAACTGCATATGAACATCCATGGGTGCAAAAATACATTAGTACCAACTGATCATTTTACTAATAAAAAAATGAATTTGTATTAAATTAGAAATGTTCGAAATACTTACCTAAAAATCCTCTCATTACAGCATTGGCCTGTCTAATGGCTTCTGACCTCTGTGATTGGTCAAATACTAACCAATCAATAGCTTCAATTTTCTCTAAGTCTTCCTATAAATAAAACCAAGAAAAAAAAACCCTAAAGAACAATCTGTATTGTAAGATTGTACATAATTTTAGGCTAATACATTTATATATAAAAACTATAAGTATTACCTGGCTTTGCCCAGACACTAGGGATTTGCCACTAAGGTAATTAAAGAAACCTATCATATAAGAAAGCAGTTAATATTTTTTTTTATGCTAAATGCATTTCCAATGTTTGAATATATAAAAAAAAATAATGTGGTTTTATTTTTTGAAGAGTTACAGGATGTAGGGTTTCATACAATGATCTGATTTTTATATTATAATAAATATTAGATAATGCATAATCAGTACTTATATACTGATCTATTTAGATTAATAGGTAAAGTGCTCAATATTAGTGATAGAAGACGAGTAGTTGATCTGCACAGAGAATTGATCAATGGACTTTAGTGACTGTAAGTTTCTCACTTGAGACAAATGGACAGGGCTGGGCTAGGTAGGGAAGGGCAGGACCCCTGAAGGGCAGAGCAAGACTGGGCGGGGCCCCTTAATGGCAGAGCAGGGCGTATTCTTACTTTGGAAATTGCTGTATTAATTGAAAATCTGGTTTGTTCATCTAAATCTTCATTATTGCGTTTACGGATATTCTCTACGACTGTCTTCGTGATGGCTGGAACGTCAAGGCAAGCATCTTTGGCCAGATTCAGGTAGAGATGACGTTCATCTTTCTGTTCGATTCCTAGAATTAAAAAACAAAAAAAAAAGGGTCTGAATATCAGTGTATTCCTTAAAAAAGAAAAAAATCCAAGAATAAGGGAGATACAGTAAAAGATGAGAGAGAAAAAGGGTGAGAGTGTCTCTATATGTGTGTGTGGGGGGAGTGCCTCTCTCTCTTAGGGGTGTGGCATCTCAAAGGCTACACAGACATGCACAATAGAGAGAAGGAAATCCAAAACCTATTAAAAAAGTTATACCTTTATATTTAATAACATTGTTAAAATAATTTTTGAATAGTAGATGTAATAATAAAATTCTAATGAAGAAGTTTTTTGGTCTGAATTCAAGAAACAAGTTTTGATGATTGCTACTGATATTATTCAAACCATGTGAACTTTTTTCCTCATATTTATTGTTAATTTTGCAGAATTTTGAATAAGCTCTTTAGCCTTCTTAAGATATCACATTAATTAAAACAATACATTAATAGCTAATAATACTTTATGATTATTATTAATGCAAATCCTTTGTTTATAAAAGCTAATCAAAAAGATATTGAAACGACAGACGATTTACATTATCTAAAAAAAAAAATTAAAAAAACAAAGAAAGAAATTTAAAAAAAAATAAATTAAAAAAAACAAAAATTTAAAAAAATAAAATTAAAAAAAATAAATTAAAAAAAAAAAACAAAGAAAGAAATTAAAAAAAAACAAAGAATTTAAAAAAAATAAATTAAAAAAAAATAAAATTAAAAAAAATAAATTAAAAAAAAAAAAACAAAGAAAGAAATTAAACAAAAAAATTAAAAAAAAACAAAGAAATAAATGAATAAATAAAAAAAATTGCCAGACCTTCAAGAAATTCTGCATAAGCCAAAGCTTGGCAATAAGTTGGAAGAGTAGCAACATAAGTAGCAATTAATCTCTTCTGACCAATCTTGATTAATTGGTCGACATAACCTTTAAGAATGGCATTACAATGATCAGGCTGTAAAAAAAAGAGAAACATATTAAATTGATTGTTTTCTTCTTTTTCTACTTTAAATCTATTTTATTGAATCTTTTAGATTTAATAAAATAGATTTAAAGTAAATCTAATAATTAAACTTAACTTTAAACTTTTTACAGATATGAATATAAATAATGCCTTAGATTTTGATAAACAGTTAATTTTGTGAAAATATTTTTTGACCAAATATTATTTACTAATTTTGGTTATTGTAAAGTCAGTTTATGTAAACACATCTAATGGAAGGTCAGATGGTATTTTTAATGAAAATTTATTAAAACATAAAAAAAGTTATCTTTTGATTTTTTTTTTATTAATATCATAATATATCAATAATATTTATTAATAATATCATTCTTAGATTATTGGTAAATATAATGAACATAATAGAGGAAAACATCCCTAATTCAAAAATGAATCTTTTTTGAAATATTCAGGATGGAATTGATTTCTCTATTTTAATGTCAGCTTTTTTTTAATCAAAATCATTAAGAAATGACAAATATGTAAAATTGTGGACATTAAAAAAAAAAAAATGACTGGAAAAAAACAGTTGATATTATATTTACTCAGTTGAGCACAAACCCAAGTCAGGCACAAGGCCATTATTACGTGCACATTTAAATCCCTAGGCTTTTGTAATTAATGCTGCCATTCACCTAGATGAGTTACTCTCCCAAGTAAACAACCTACATCTGCCAGAGACAACTTAAGGTAAAGGTAATAGTTCTGGATAGAATTTGAACTTGCATAATATGATTCCAGAGCTCAAACTTTTACTAATACTCCACCTTTGCTGTCTGAAAAAGGTTGATATACAGTAAAAATTAAAGACCAAATTTTGCTCCAGAGATTTGGCTTTAAATAAGGTTATGGATTAATTCTTTAAGAGATTTTTTTGCCGAAGGAAGTCTGAACTAAAGGTTATAAGCTATGCCAGCCTTGATGATAGATTAACCAGAACAACAATAAATTATTAAGTAATCATTAACTGCATGTTTGCCTATCTTGTATAGGTCTCATTAGCCCCGAGTACATTAACAGAAGACTCATACAAGAATCTACTCTGCTACTAACTGATCAGAGAATAAGAGAAATCCTGTTAATAATCCAATAAAGTAATATTTCAATATAACAATAAACTGTTTTGCAGGTTGTATTGACAAACTAAAGTATTTGTGTTGAGATCATAATAAAAATAGCTTCAATTCAAATCAATCACATTATTTGATGTCATATCAACCTTTTTTTGGTCATTTAATGCCGAGCACAATCATTTTTGATAAACATTCTTTCTAACACACAGTTTTTTGAATTATGTAATATGCACTATTTAACCCATAGCTGGATGGAATGTAGGGATCTATACCTTTCCCAAAGGAATTAGTACACATGCAAGTGTGTGTGTGCAATGACTGAGATTTAAAATACTGGTAGAAATGAAAATTTTGTGAAGAGGTGACAACTTACCTTTGAATCGAGGCCAATTGATTGGAAAAATAAGACAAGATGAGCCATAAAACGAACAAAGTGTGAGGGTAAGGATTGATCAATTGTTAACCATTCATACATTTTGCTTATCAAACCTATACAAAGAAAAAAAAAAGAATGTTTCAATAGAAGATCTTAGCAAGAAAAAGCAAGTTTTAAAATCATTTAAGAACACAATAACTCAAAATACTGTTAAGTCAAGAAATTATGGTGAATTTCAAGATAAACAAGTGAAGTATGCATGGTCCCCCATGAGTGTACAGTGGATGGGTTAAAAACATACATAATGATATTTTGGACAGAAATGTTAAATAACCTCCCAAAAATCCCAGGGGGCGCAAACCAGAATTTTGTTACGTTCAGAAATGCTGAATTTTACATTTGGCGCAATTCCCGCCACATTTTGGCCAAGTTTCAGAAAAATCTAATGGATCGATCAAAAGTTATGGGGCAAAAAGTGTCATTTTTGTCCATTAAGGCTCCTGGGGAAGCAATTACGAATTTTCGTAATAAAATTTTTTACTATGCACATCTAAATATAAAAATACAACTTGTGGCAAAATTTCAGAAAAAAAGTAATGGATGGTTATCAAGCTTAAGTGTGGACGGACAGACTCACGCCACTGAAAACAATGGTCTCTCTGATAAATCGGGGAAATAAAACTATATCTTGTGAATCTATGTAAATCAGAAATCAACAAATTACAAATCGTTAATTAGCTATAAATAAAATAAACAAGTCTTAAGATGTTTGGGACCCTTCGTCCTAATGACAACAGAACAATTGTTAAAATCGGATTTGTCATAAATCGATGGCAGAATCAGGAGGGCCACATTACACAAATCAACCAACAAATGGAAGACAGAAGAGTTATGTTTATAAAGGGCATTGTAAAACAACCAGAAGTTTTTGCTTGCATAAAGGTCAAATATGAAAATAGGAACCGCGAATTAAGTTGGCAAAAAAAAGATATCTGGAATATATGGCAGAGTTATTCCCCTTGCTTGATTCTTATATGAGACCAATTCTTTTTAAACCAGGAGGCGAACACTTGGTTTCTATTTGTTATTAAAGAGTGCGCCAGTGTCTGTTTTTGGTTTTTGATACAACTTGTTTTATTGCTATTTAGGTTCTATCTTTTAAGTTTTTATTTATCAAAGTTTTACTACCAGAACATGATAATATACAACATAAATATTTATCATAAAAAAAAAAGATTACTTTTGTGCATTAACTGAAAATTAAATTAATATATAAAAAAACCCAAAACATTCATTCACTCACTATCAGTATCATTAAGAATAATCAATTTCTGGATCATATTGAAATAAACGCCACTTTCTTTCCGGATTGCCTGTAACATAAGAAAAAGTAAAAACGATTCAATATACATAAATTAATGTGAATTTTTATGCATTTTTTTTTTATAACTTAACAAATATTTGCACATTCTGTATATTAATAGTAAAACATAATTAAGCAAATGATTGCTCAAAATAAATGAAAATTTAAAATTGATAGAATTTTTCTTTTTTTTTTAAAGAAAATCCAGAATTCATTTTAAAGTCAAAAAGAATTTACTCACTTGATTTTCACAGGCTTCAATATCTTTGAATATGACATCAGGATCAAGCCTTAATGATGAAAAGAAAAAAAAATTAAATTTATTTAAAGATGGGTTTAATTAATAAGTTATCAAGATTAATCAGTTTTATTTGTGTAATGATCAGGATAGTTTAGTCACTTCCCAGGTGAATGCTGCTTTACACTTTTACAGCACATTCAGAATGTCATTGTGCTCAGATCACTGGTTTATTAAAAAAAAACACAGCAATAGTCTTTAAATGCTAAAGTTGTCACATCTGCTTTTTCATAATATAGGGGACTTTAACTGTTTTTTTTAATGGCATATCAACCATTTTAAGTCATTTAACACCGAAAACAATCATTTTTTATATTTAGTACACACATAGTTATCGGAATAACACAATATACACTATTTAATCCATAGCTGGAGGGTAAGTGGGGATTCATACCTTTTCCAAGAGTAATAATCCAAATGTGAACATAGACGGAACAATGTTATTAAGGCTGTGATATGCTTTTAATAAAGATAGCCATTGTTACAGACTTGACTATTTTGCAATTTTATCAATTCTTTTAATTCTTTACTTATTTGTAGGGCCGTGACAACATACTTCTATTCAAAATATTTTTGTCACAGAGATGACTAATGACTAGAGATCTTTAATAAAAGAAGTTGTCACTGTCCTAGTTAATGTATATGTATGTATGTATATATGTATGTTTTACCTTTTATCAAAGTAATTTGCAGGTAAGTCTTCTTTTTTCCTGTGGGACAAAAAGTGAACCTCTTGCTCCACCATTTGATCAACATAAGTACGAAAATAGGCCCATAAGTAATCATACCATGAATGACACACTGGAATGAGGGCCTTCAGATTGCCACTGAGAGCAGCATAAATTGCTTTCTCATAAACATTGTATTTTTCCTGCAGAAACAAAAAGAAAGAAAAAAAAAAACTAAAAAAATTTTCAAAAATTTGTTCCCTTTTTTTTTCCAAACTTTTTGTTTTATGGCATCAAAATAATTAAGAGTTTTGAAGTAATTCCACAAAGAAATAAATTAATTAAAATATTCTCTTTTCAACGGATTTCTTATGTTTAATGGCATATCAACCTCTTTAGGTCATTTTAATGCCTAGAACAATTACTTTTGATAAACATTATTTTATACGCATAGTTTTTTTGAATGACATAAGTTGCACTAGTTAATCCATAGATGGAGGAATATGGGGATTCATACCTTTTCCAAGGGTATTACTCGACATGTCAACGTAGGCTAAAGTCCGACTGGCTATCCACATCAACTGCCCCATTTCTTAACTTTAATAAATTAATTTTTTAGAAATGGGAAATTAAGCTATTGAATTAAACAGTTACATTGTTTGTTTTTTATTAAAATAAACATCCATATATTAATACGCTAAAGACTTTGTTGGATATCATGACGTCATTCGCTAACAAACTTTTGATTGGATAATAAATTCAAGTCTAGAAAAATTTGGAGAGAACAAAAAGATGGATGCCATTTTATTTTTAAGTTAATTTTCAAAAGTTATTTTTTTTAACTTCCAATCTGATCTGAATTAATGGGACACTGATTTTTAAATTGCAGGAAGTAAATTCTAAATGTTTGTTTATGTGAGGTTTAAGTTATTAACTGATTTTTATATTAAAGGAAGTTCTCATTGTTTAGGTGATGAATAGGTCCATGCTTATGTGAGGTTTAAGTTATTAACTGATTTTTATATTAAAGGAAGTTGTAATTGTTTAAGTGATGAAAAGGTTCATGCTTATGTGAGGTCTAAGTTATTAACTAGTGTGGAATTTCCCCATCAACCATTGCCATCTCTTTTTATTTTATTTCTTATTGTGTGAGATAAACGGCCTGCTAAAAGTAATATATGTATCTCTCTCTCTCTCTCTCATAGATATTTGTAATCATTTTATTTATTATTGTGTGAGATAAACGGCCTGCTAAAAGTAATATATATGTAAATATCTCTCTTTCTATCACCGTCTCTCTCTCTCTCTCTCTATATATATATATTTCTATAGATATAATGTATAATCTGATAATTGGAGAACTAGAAAACTGTCATTTCCTGATGTCATCTCCAGGGATGGAGGTATCAGAGGTGAGGACCTAGAGATGACAATGCTTGATAGGGAAGTTTGGTGTGGGTTAGTGAGGTCCATAAAATTAAACCTCACATAAGCATGAACCTTTTCATCACTTAAACAATAATAACTTCCTTTAATATAAAAATCAGTTAATAAAATTAAACCTCACATAAGCATGAAGCTTTTCATCACTTAAACAATGAGAACTCCCTTTAATATAAAAATCAGTTAATAAATTAAACCTCATATAAGCATGAACCTTTTCATCACCTAAACAATGAAAACTTCCTTTAATATAAAAATCAGTTAATAACTTAAACCTCACATAAGCATGAACCTATTCATCACCTAAACAATGAAAACTTCCTTTAATATATAAATCAGTTAATAACTTAAACCTCACATAAACAAACATTTAGAATTTACTTCCTTCAATATAAAAATCAGTGTCCCATTAATTCAGATCAGATTGGAAGTTAAAAAAAAAACCTTTCAAAAATAACTTAAAGATAAAATAGTATCCATCTTTTTATTCTCTCCAAATTTTTCTAGACTTGAATTTATTATCCAATCAAAAGTTTGTTAGCGAATGACGTCATGATAACCAACAAAGTTTGTAGCGTATTAATATATGGATAATAATAATAATAATAATAATAATATATAGATAATAATGGTACAGTTTGGGAAATTAAATTTTTGACTAGTTTTTTTAAATGGCTAAAGAATCCTCTTTGTGGATTCTAGATTTAAACGCCTAAAGTTCTGTTTAAAAGTTAATTCTTATTATAAAATAGTTTTTATTAATGAAAATGGAAGGGCAGTTTTAGTTTAAATATTGGACATTTTGGAGGTGTCTTTGTTTTATCAGTTTTCTTCTTTGATATCTTTTTTATTTTAAATCCTTTTTTTTTTTTTAAATAGTTTTGTTGTTTTTTTGTACCAGTTTTTAATAATCAGTTTAGATTTTAATACTAGTTTTTTTTAAATTAGTTTTGATAACAGTTTTCATTTTTTCTAAATAGTTTCGATTTTAATATCAGTTTTTTTTAAATCCTTTTCTATTTTAATACCAGTTTTTTTTTTAATATCATTTTCAATTTTAAAACTAGTTTTTTAAAAATCATTTTCGAATTTAATACTAGTTTTTTTTAAATAATTTTTGATTTTGAAACTAGTTTTTTAAAAATCAGTTTCGATTTTAATACCAGTTTTTTAAAAATCAGTTCTGGTTTTTCAAACCAGTTTTTTTTCTTTTTTTTTTTTTTCATATCAGTTTTGGCCTTAAAAGCCAACTTTAAGCCAACTTAAAAGCCAACTGACAGAAAGATTCATAAACTAAAGATCCATCTCACTTTAGACCTTTAGTTTATATTTTCTAAAAAATAGATCAGCTTTTTATTCATTCATAAGGATTCCAGCAGAGAATTTGCGTACAAAGA